>PRKT01000456.1:0-33156 GCA_003671525.1 Saccostrea glomerata
AGACTTATTCGCATCTCTTAAAAAATGTGTAAAAGAAATTTCCCAAAGTAAACCAGTACAGAAAAGGGAGAAAAAAGCTTGTATCATTTCCCAGTCGGTTTCAAATGTATGAACTTGCAAATTGAATTTAAATTATATTTTTGATTTTGTTATTCGGAAAATGCAATTCCTAGAAAATTACTTTAAATGCCTTTATAAGACTTCCAATATTGCTTGACACGAACCAATAAAAAATCATTCAGGCTTCTCTTTATGCACCTTTGTTAAAATGTTAACTATAACTTGTATCTATCTACAAAAGGCCCATCTAACCCGGTATTGTCATTAAGAGACAGATGCAATACAGATAAGTCATTGCAGAATTCTGTTTTTGAAAAAAATTAATTCATTTGATTATATTCGATTATATAATTGTGATTCTCATTGTTAAAGAGTGGGCATTTTTTACTCTTTAAATGGTTCATGCCTTAGAGGTCACAGGTACAAAGTAGATGTAACATAAAACTTAAACTATCATTATCTCCTTCATATCCCCTCTTTAAATAACACTTAGTTTTATAAGCTGACAAATAAACATTAAATGTGCTTTTATACATCCTTATCCCCATGCCCCTCATTGATAAACAGATATTATTTTTTCCAATGAAGCAATCATTTGTTTTAAATATACAATTTTTTTTTAAATTATGTATTAAATTAATTAATTAAATATTTATTTTTGAAATATTTGTTTCAAGTTTACTTTCTATCTATTAATCAATAGTAAATTTATAATCTGTAAAAGTTTTAACTTTATACCTCACATAGTATTAGACTATTGTAAGAAAAAAATGGACGTTTTGACTTTTGGAAAAACCTCAATAAAAACTCTGGTAGATTGAATTTAAGATTTTATTTGGAGGTTGTCGGTCGAAAAAGCACAAGTCGAGCAGACCCATTATCATCGCGATATTCAATATTTGCCGTCACGGCTAGGTGCTGTTATATGACGTTGACATTTTAGAGTGATTCAGGTTTTTATACAATGGAAACATGCCCCGTCCCCGCCTTTTGGGTAGTCCACTTTTATTTACTCTTGATTTTATAATTACATCGCCTAGATGCTTTTGTCCTTGCTGTAAGCTGTTATTCGTTCTGTTCTAAATATAAACAGGTTATCATTTCGATTCGGTATTTTATTTGCATTTTAACAATTGATTCATTTGTAGAATCATTAATAATATAGTGGAATTTTAGTTCGCTTATGTTTTTATTTAGTGTCTTATTTCTATCTGCTAGAATCATGCAGGTGATAAAAGGGTTTACTTTTATATCAGATTAGCTCTCTCTGGTCTTATTTCTATCATAAGGCCTTAAAGATATTATATTGAAAATTGCAGCGTCTTTGGCTTTTCTCTCGTCTTTTGAATTAACCTGAATACAAATTATGAACTGTCTAGTTATGACAATTTTTTTCATGTACATTGTATTTTTTTGTTTTTCTAAATGTACTTATGTAATAAATACGGTTTCTAGCATTTTTTCTCAACTGAGAGTGATAAAAATGGAATAAAAACAATATTATCAAAAATTTGAGAATGGCATGTCCACCTAAAAATCTCCTTCAAATAAATCTCGAAAAGAAATTAAAAAAGGATCACTTTGTCTGGATTTATTCCTGAATGCCCCATTGTTCTCATATACATTTAACATTACAACTATTTATTTATTTATATTTAATGTTTTTTTTTTTTGGTTTTGTACCAGTTTTCATTAACAAGTGTATTACGATAAGAAAAAAGCGTCGTTGTTATGTTTGTTATATAGGTTTAAGCTGATAACTCTCAGTTTCCCTGAAATAGTCACACGCAATGGAAATTATACCTACCAAAACCAAGGGTATCTTCTGAAGTACATGTAATTAAAATGTCATAACCCGTGACGGTTACAAACCCGGAATTAACCTATATAACACCTATATTCATAAACAACTCATCTATTCTGTTCATTTTAGGTTAACAACATGGAAACGATACTACGGGTTTTACCCTGAAAAACTAATTTTTTATTTCAGATTTCTCGGAAGTATTCTATTTTCAAGTTGAAAAGAGAATTGTGTGAAACGAAGAAATAAAAACAGGAAATTAAAAAAATAAAAGAAAAATGTTTATTGTTTTAGGTATTGCATATATAAATCACTCTTACTATTGTCTTTTATTAACAAATTGAAAAAAAGAATACACTTTCAATATTACTCCATGCATATTTTTAAAATTTATTTTAGTGCAGCATGTGTCTTCCTCATATTTTAAAACAAAGAAAAGGAGCAACCTAAACTTTGAACCGCATTTATTTAAAAATAGGCTATTGTCGTACCAAAATACTGTTCTAGATCCTTTTGATAGACGATTTTTATGACATACTCTCTTTAGAATATAATGTTACATTTCTCAAATCACTCCCATTTAATTGTACATAAAAGCTTAAATTTAATTCTTCACGTCAATTCCGTATTCGGCAAGCAGTTTCTTGTATATCGGTAAACAATAGGGTCGAATACGAAGCAACAAAAATTTTCGTTGTTTCACAAATATTTTTAGCAAACTGTTAATTGTTATTGATGACTTGTAAGAAAAAAACAATTATTCATTATTATGGTTTTATCTATTATACATCGTATGCCAGGAGACTATATTCCATGATATTTCTTTTTTTCTAATTCAATAAATCTTTAATAAAAGCGGACAAAAATTGCAATTGTTTGCTGGAGATAGTTATTAAATTTCTGATTCGGATCCAGAGTGACAACATTTCTTCTTTAAAAACAGTTCCTAAATAACGAAATAAAATAGTGTCAGAAAAACATAATTCATTCAAACCTCCATTTAATTCCTCTTCTATTCATGTATAATTACTAGACACGAATATTTAAATACAAGGGGCATCCCGTTCGTTAACCTTTTTCTTATTTATTCATGAATGCTTCATCCTTTCCATATACATGTACATTTTATATTACAATCATTTATTTATATATTAAAAGGCTTTTTTGTGCGTACTAATTTTCATTAACAAGCGTATGTCGACAGGCAAGTTAGCGATGTTGTTGAATGTTATAAAGAATTAAACAAGTAAATTCTCAGTTTTTTTGCACTGTATTCTAACACGTCAGGTGGACGTTTAAAGATCTACCGAAACCAAAGTATCTTCAGTAATTAAAATCTCATAACCCGTGACGGACAGCTATTATCCTGTATTTTACGTATGTGACACTTATATTTATAAACAACTCAAAAATTCAGTTTTATTAGCTCACCTGAGCTGAAAGCTCAAGTGAGCTTTTCTGATCACATTTTGTCCGTCGTCCGTCTCTCCGTGTTAATTATAGAGCAGAGTCCACTACGTTTATAATATCAACAAAAATGTTGGGTAAACAGCATTTTTAATTATTTAAATTATGTCCTTTTGTGTAAATGCCTAGGTCATAAATATTGGGAAAGAGCACGGAAATATAAGAATAAATAGGTTTTATATATCCCTATTTTGTGTGTAGGTTTTTTACTGCAGTTTGCAGGGATTAAATTTATGAAAAGAAGGCTGTAATTTTTTAAGTGACAGCATCTATAAGTAACTCAGTGGTTACCGGCGAGAATGATTTTTTTATTTTCATGGAAATTGTGACTCACGTGTATTTCCCATAAAGGTCTTGTTTGATCATTTTAAATGGGTATTTTGATTTACAATTTATGTTTCATATTCTCCTAAAACTGGGGGTTCTGTATTTAGATTATTGTTAATTGTTTTAACTAAATCTAGCAGGTCAAAACAATGTTATCTAACTTATATTCATCATCTATGAAAAACCATATCTAAACATTCATAGCATTTCCTAGAACGAGGTATTTTTAAAAACAAATAATCAAATAGCCCTGCTTTTTAGATTGCTATATAAGGATGTATTTTTCATAACTTGTACTTTATATTTTAATACATAAACTTGGAAGTCCGTCGGTAGTTCCAATACTTGAACACTTGGACAACGCAAATGGGCCGCTACGATCTAAAAGCTCTGCAGGAAGATTTGAAAAATGAACTGAAAAATGGAATAACAAAAGATTCCGTGGATAGGGTCAAACACCTAATGTCTCAATACAAGAGTTACCCCAAGGACTGGGAGGGGAAGGAACTCTGGAGTGATGAAAAGTAAGTTTGAATTCCATGATGAATACAATATATTTCAAAATAATAATGTTCCTCTTTTATTAATGCAAGTATACAACCATGACCTCTCCCTTGAAACTTTGATCTCCTGCACTGCGTAATGCAAAACACACACACACACACACATCTTAAATCCTTGCTGTTTCTTATACCGTATACGATTTCAATTTTAACTGATATTAAAAGGGAAATTATATTTGACGATGAGAAATTTACTTTCTGAACAAAACCTAAGCTTTTATGTTCATTTTAAAGTAAAGGATTTGAGAAATTAAATGTTTTAAAGTGGGTATATCATATTAAAAATATACTTTGTCGATAAGAAGAATCTAAAGGAATCAAAACAGTATCATTATTCATTGTAGCCAAATTTAAAATAAAACTTGGGTCTAAGTTTGTCTATGCATTAAAGTAGTGAGACGACACTTGCTTCACTCACACACACCAAAAATAATTGAAGAAATTGTGCGTTGAATCATACATGTATTTAATATGCTTTTTAAAATTAACTTTGATAATAAAAGACAGTAGTAATTGATTCATATATGCAATTTGTTAAAGTATAATCTGATTTTTTGCTTTTTTTAATTTCCTGTTTTAACTTCTTCGTTTTAATATATGCAATTCTCTCCTAACCTCATACAATTATTTTGCTAAACCTGTCGCACTTTCATTATTTCTGTGACTTTTTTGTATTAAGTCTTTCTTGTACATCCAGCCCCTTTTTTAAAATTGTTATTATTAAATCAGAAGGAAAATAACTCCCGTATATTTTGATTGTTTAAAATGCAAAAGTAGTTTGTTCCACAATTTAGGATACTTCCGAGAAGTCTGTAAAAAAAAATTAAAGTATTGTTTTCATTTTTAAAAAAATCCACATACTGACAGTATAGTGGTTCAACAAGTTTCTCACATTTTTTTTTTTCTTATTCGGATATATCTATCTTTAATTAAAAAAAATTATTAACTTAAATAATTTTTTGCGAATATATTATGGTGAAGTAAACTTCAGTAAAACTCACCTGAAATTCCTCCATAACGTTTTTATTATTGCTTGAACAAGGAAGTTAAACACATTGCAGACGAGAATACAGGTTAACGTCCTAATGATACTTAGACGCGTTACGTCATAATAGATATAAGGAAGGTTTTTGCTTGGCGCGTCACATATGTCACCAGTTTTAATCACCCTAACTATTTCTGCGTTGCAAAGTAGGGGATAATTCAAGTCAAACAATAACCATAATCTGTTCTAAAATTCCAATCAACTGTTTTCTCTCCGAAATTCAAAAGTTCTACACTACATTGCATGAGGCTTTAACAAACTTTTGTCGAGATGGAGTAGCGTTTTTTCCGTAGTACTTTGAAAGCGTCCCTAGAATCGTGTAGTTAAATCTAAAAAATTGTTTGTATCTTAATTAGTGCTTCTATCAGCACCTTGTTACTTGTTAGGCATCTTCATGATATACTAGTATTTATAATTGTTTACTAATACGCTTGCCTTGTCTTGTATTTAGACGCAGAAGGTCTTCATAGAGTCGGGAACAAAAGTCAAACAGAAGGTGCTGTTACTTTACATCTTTATTCCCCGCCATTTTCCTCGTGTCGGACGTATGATGACGACACAGGCAAGTCAACAGAGGTCAAGATGGAGATCGACAAGGATTTCAGCCAACAGTGCTGCGCAAGTTCCTGTTGTGGAGAATAATCGGCATTAAGAATGTATACTTTGTGAAAAACAAACAAAATGTGCGACTTGTCATGACTTTTCAATGATAATGTTTCGATCTGAAATAAAGCATTTTTGAACTTATTTGACCAAACTTGGTACATTGTTGTGGAAAATAATCTGCATTAAGAATTTATACGTTTAGAAAAATAACCAAAACGTACGACTTGTCATGACTTTAAAATGATAATGTTACGATCTGAAATAAAGCATTTTTGAACTTATTTTAAATAACTGACAAATTACATGATCGGACTTTGTGTAGAATGATATTAAAACTTTGTATATTTTAGCAAGTGTGACAAATTTCATATAAATTCCCACAGCCTTAATCTCCACCAAAGCACAGTTAGAGATGGACAGTTAATCCCTTAATTGACTTCTATTAATATTTATAAACACTTACTCTTTCATCTGTTACAGAATTCTTTTATTTACATGCAGTTTAAATGACACCGTTCGTCCAAGAATTGATTGATACTTGATCTCTTTATATTTTTTTAAAAATCATTTTATTTGACTTTTTCTTTGTTTAGTATGTATGTTTTGTTGTAAAAATTATGGTCAGTTTGAATCAGACTTTCCTTGTTGATATACACCAAACTTATGAAAAGATTATTTCATGCTAAAATGCCATATAAAACTACAAAAATTTCAATTCGTGTTTGTGTCTTGAGGTTTAAGAATCTAAGATAAACATTAACAGGAAAGCATACTGTTGATCAAGGAGTAGTAGTAGTCGGACATCTTTATCCTTTTTTAATTTCTTTTCGAGATTTATTTGAAGGAGATTTTTAGGTGGACATGCCATTCTCAAATTTTTGATAATATTGTTTTTATTCCATTTTTATCACTCTCAGTTGAGAAAAAATGCTAGAAACCGTATTTATTACATAAGTACATTTAGAAAAACAAAAAAATACAATGTACATGAAAAAAATTGTCATAACTAGACAGTTCATAATTTGTATTCAGGTTAATTCAAAAGACGAGAGAAAAGCCAAAGCTATGTCACAGTGTTAGGGGCATTACTGATAAGTTGGAATGCATTTTTGTTCCCCTACCCTGCGTATGGGTATTCATAACCAAGCTAAGCAACTGCTAAGTGTATTGTTATGTTGATCAATGCTGCCTCTTTCAAAATTGTGAATGTCATATAGCATCTGGCCTAAAACATGAATCAAATTCAAAAACTGGAAAGTTGTTGCATAATGCTCAGGTGACCTATAAGGCCCGTGGGCCTCTTGTTTTCTATAGCCAAGCTCTTTTTGTATAGATATACCCGTACCTTATTAGACAGAGGGAATGGACATTACAACTTGATGATATTATGCTGGAATACCTGTCAGCAAAGCCCAATACATAATCATCCAAATTCCCACTGCTTCATGAAGACCCTAAAGGGAGAGGTGTTCGAAGAGCTGTATAAGAATCCGGATATGACGTCATGTGAAAGGTCTTGTGGATGTAAAATGGAGAAGATAAAGGACAGCGTTTACAGTTTAAACGATGTGGCGCTGATCACTGGTATATACATGTATATAAGTACACACAAGTTTGTAAAGGAAATATACCCTACATATTATGACATGTGTGAAAGGTATAAAAACACTAAAACGTGAAAATAAAAAAAATGTTCGGAGTCGAAAATTTTAAAACAAAAATATTAAGGAATGTAAAAAAGGGGAAATTCTAGAGGTACGATCAGATGCATAAGAGATGTTAAACTACTATATTTGTGACGCGCCAAGCAAAAACCTCCCTTAAGTGAAAATTTTGACAATTTCAGTTTCTTATTGATTCTTAAAGAAACTTTTTCTTCTGATTCTAATGATATATAGCATAACATATATTTCTCAAAAGGCATTAAAATAAATGTATGCTTTGACGTCAACTGCGCAAATAAAGTCTACAGAACTTTTCCTAAATGTATACTAGTATTAATGGGAGACATACTTCACCAACAATACATGTTCACTTCCTTATTTTGATTCAGTTGATTTCCGACAATAAATAATAATAATTAAGATATGAAATGGTGCAAGAAAAGCAAATGATTTTTTAAAATATACATTTTCTTTTAACAGTTTATACGTAATCGTATACATGTACAAATCACGATATTTAATATCACATGTAAGTTAACATTTCATAATAAAAGATACTTTTAAAGGTTAATATTGTGTCGCACAGGTTTTAATCAAAGGAAGTAATTTTGAACTGCCATTTTTCGTTCTTAACCGTGGGACAGGTCACATCTTTCCAAGGATTGGTTACGAAAGGTCAGATCCGGCCATAATGTTATGCCTGCCTTTCTCGTGTCAGGCCTAGCTCCTGGTGAAATCTCTCGAGGTCGTGCATCATGAGCAAAATGCCTTACATCAAACTTCAAAAGCCTCACACGAATCTCCTCACCATCAATAGATTTTTGGTTAATTACATACCCTGGACTGTCATGGCAAAATCGAAAGATTTGGAATCCGCGCAAATCCTTGAGTGGATCAAAGTGCTCGGAGAAGAACTGCACCCAATCCGACCACATCCAAGATTCCTCCTCAGCATTTAAACCGCATTGTTGGACAACAATACATATGTTCGAGGGAGTTGCAATCACTTCTCTTGTAGAGGCGTTTAATATGTGCAAACAAAATTTGTCCAATTAATCAGTAAAAATATTTATCATCCACAACTCAAAATCTATTTCTGAGGGGAGTTTTTTTAAATCTAAATTTTGTTATAACACAGCAGAAAGATCTGATTTTTTAACTAAATATTTTTTCTGGAACCAAATATGTGTAGAAATCTGAATATCTCCACCAGCACTGGGTGGAATAATTTATCTGTATAATTATATTTTTTAAAAAATTTCTGCAAAAATGTTCTAGAAACTTCAACGTAATTCTAACTAAAAAAGATATTCTGTTCTATGACATGTACAGTAATGTTTCAGACAGAGAATGCATTTGATAACCCACACAACGTAAGAATTAAATGTGAACAAAATGCGTTATGTCCCAGGCCTTATTTCAATTTTAGATTTATGTTGCGATTTAATCACAGAACTCGAGTTCATTGAAAAGAAAATCGGAAGTTCAAAATTGAAAGGGAATACAACGCGTGTCTAATTAACTATTACCGCCCCTTTATTTATTAAAAAAAACATGCTACTTATGAAAATAACTCATACAGCCATAACGTACTTGTCCTTGCTCCAGGTTTCCTTTCCCTCCCAGTCCTTTGGGTGACTTTTGTATTTGGACAGTAGCTGCTTTACCATTTCTACGGACTCTTCCTGTAATCCGTTCGCCAACTGTTTACTAAGATCATATTGTAAAGCTTTCAAGTCGTATCGCGCCATTATTTAGGTATTTATTAAATTGGAAGTTTTACTGCCTACAATGAATTCTGTACGCAATAAAAATACTAACAAGAAGTTCCGATCCTTATATATGCACAGAGGTATTTTATCAATATTTTTTTTTCTTCGAAATCACATGATGTTAAGTTTCGAAACGGGTTATATTTAAAAGGAAAATAATTTTTATGACATTGCAACAGGAATAAAATCTTCCAATAAAAACATTTATGTCAAATATTTGTGTGTCTCAGTAAGTTTAATTTCCTTGCTTTGATAATTTACTGATAATATTGTTTTTGAAAGGCAAGTATAGCATGCTAGCTAAAAGGAAATAATTAATACTTAGACTTGACAAAATGTAAGTTAAGGAAACAGAAATTATTGAGTGTTCTAGTTCATGTTTCGGAACTTGGGAGTTGGGCTTACATTGTATAATTTTTAAATATTTTTTTCTTCATAAATAACAATATTACCCTAGTTTAGTTATTCTGTAACGAACAATAGGGAACGGAAACACTTAAAGCAACATATACTTCCTCTCATATCACATTCACATTAAAATGATTGGTAAAATCGAAATTGAATTTGAAAAAAAGTAACTGATGATGCAAAAGATGAAAGTCTGACTATTTTTTAAATTCTGAATAATTTCCTATCAAAATTAATATGCAATAAGGTTAATAAAACCTTCTTTACATCGAACATCGAAGTTCTTTTGTTTCTTTTTTTAAAACAAAAATCAATGTTTGATAAAGATATCTTTAATCAAACTAGAATTCTTAACATACCAGTTAATGTTTAAAGGCAGCTTCGATGCAATAGATAGTGAAAACAGCAAAAATTATTTGGTTCCAAGGAAATGTCAGATTTAGTAAAAATCATGTATTAAAAAGATTTACCTTCATGCAATGACCACTCAAACTTTTTATATGAAGGATTGCAAATTTCACAGCTGTTTCCTGGTTTGAAAGCTCCATTTCTTACACACGTGTTGTCAATAAAACAATACTCTGTCTATATATAAGGTGAAAAAACTCATCAGTTCTTTTAATATTCCTTGTAATGCAGATTCATAGGTTTTAAGAATTACTCATGTTACATCTATCATTACATAATCGATGATATTGGTTTTAAGTTTTAACTGAAGTGTATGCAACATTGTATCAAATTTATTTGTATATAATGATTACCTTCAGGTTGAACTGTTCAGCCCCGTTAACATAAGAAATCTGCTGGCATTCAGACTGATATTTGTATATCGAATAAGACGGGGAGAATTGATTCCTATCGTAGGAGATTTTGAATGTAAACTTGGTAATCCAAGTAACCCTATTGTCCTCAGGCAAAGGACACGCTCCTTGGAATAATGTGCGGTCATCTAGAGGTTCTTCAATGTCAGTGATATACACGATTGTGTTGTTATAATGCATCTACATTAGAAATGGTAAAATGGAATGTTGTTTAGGATTTCAGAAAATATTAAAATGTCAAAAAAATGCATTTTCCCAATCAAATTTCAAGATCTTATTTCGTTTTTGAAAGAAAGGGATGCAATAAACAATAAAAATGTTTCATTATATGTAGTTAAAACAATGACTTATACATATTCCTTCTACCTACCAACTCTCTTGTAATAAAACACGTTTTCTTAATATCTTCAAGGAAATATCTGCCCTCTAGGAGAACTTCGGAACAGGTTTGTGAAGACAAATCACAAGTCCTATTTGGTGAAGTGTTAAGGATTGAGGGTGGTGATCGGACATTGAAAGAGCAGTCACTTCCTCCAAACCCAGAATCACACGTGCAGTTACCTGTTGGATATAATTTTAAATGTTTTATATTTATCCAGGTCGACACAATCTAACAATATATGTATACAGTGCTGAATATGAAAAGGCATATACTCTAAACTGTATATTTTTTATTACATGCCTCTAAGAGCTCAATATTGTTAGTATATATATAAATTTATATAACCTTCCTTGCACACGCCATGACCACTACAGTTATTTGAACACAACGACTGAAGTTGATAGGTGACGTCAGGCTGCTCTGTCTTCAGTGTGGTGTTCAGGTCAAGAAAGTTAATACACTGCTGAAGAGCTGCTTCAATATGGATCACTGCTATGTTTACATCTCCAGTCAACTGAAAATAAGATTCACCTTGCCTTATTCTTGTGTATCAAGACATTAATAAATCGATGTATAAAATGACCATGAAAGGATATTTACTCTGACGTCTATGATGCAGTTCGAAAGAGAGGCGTTGGTCATGTCGCTGACATACTGCTCACATGTCTGGAATGGCTCTGAACTGATAAATGCAGATTTACAGACGTTCTCAGCTATGGTTTGGTTTGTGACGTAAATTGTTTGTTCCCGTTTTTGTCGACCCTACAAAATAATTATTTTACATGATATGAAAACATACCAAATTTCATAATTTTATAAATTATATTCTTAAACGAAAAGGTGTACTCACAACGGCGATATTTCCTTGACCAGAAGTTTCCAGATTACTATTTAGTTGAACAGCCCTCTTTTTACGTGTTGGTTGCACCTGATTTATTGTTCGAGTGCAATGGAACTGCTTTCCTTTAGGTTTTGAACATTTTGAGAATGTGTGATAAGAACACTGCTCCCCGCTGACAGGACAAGTACAACTATATCCGAATAAGAAAAAAAAAAATGTGAGAAACTTGTTGAACCACTATACTGTCATGTTGATTGGATATCGGTACATGCAAATGCGACTTTTTCGATCGCATGCATGCATGCAAGTGTTGATTTATTTAACTTTTTTTTACTTCAAGTGAGAATTTTTGTATTTATATTTCAAAAAATTATACATATTATATAATCTTTGCATTTTCATTACATTATATCGAACTGGTGCACAGGATTGATTGCCTTCATCACAAGCTCTGCGTAAGCATAATTTACGCAGAGCTCCTGGTGTTGTCAATCGAGTGATTTCTATTGACTTTTTTGATAAAATTGCGAACTCCTGTGGCTATGCTTTAATAATGTGGAATATAAAGGGATGTATGAAATTCATAATATTTGATTTCGACAGGATAAAAACGATCTTAATAAATTTTGTTGCCAAGCTGTTGCTAATGTTAACAAAGGGGCGTCACTCTAAATTTCTTCAGAAATGAAATTCTTTCGAGAATTTATTTAATGCAGTTACAATATGTTAACAAAATGCTAATCTGTTGTGTGTGTGAATATAGATAAATTTACAATCATTAATAAGCAAAATTGTACTATTCATGACACGATAAAGAAAAACATAATGTACAATCTGTGTGACTTGACCGATTTAAATTTAAAACTCAGGAATGAATGGCCGAGGATACGGACCTTTAGATCCATGTTCTAAGCCTTATACTAAAGTTCACTTTACTTTTGATTTTTCTCAGCAAATGTTTTTGCCTCATCACTCCAGACAAATGGGTCCACTAAACTTCCTGGTTCCTCGCAAAGTTTAACTTTTCAGAGTGAGAGTAGATGAAATTCCAAGGCAGTATAACTACCTGGTTGACGAAAACGAAACTATGGGTATGCAACTATTTTTGCATACCAAAATATGTACATGGACGTTTACCCCACAATAAAAAGATAGACTTTTTTCAAATTAAACTACTTTTTTATGTAAATTAATAAAGTTGAATTACACTTTCAGGGGAAAATCGATCGAAGACACATGGACCAAATGCTGTAATATCAATGCTACATCACTGCTTACACAACTCTGGATCAGGTGAAAACGGGTGCATTGTTCATGCGGACAATTGTGCAGGTAATTCTGTTCTTTACCTTTCAGTTCATACCGGTATCCGATCATATTTTTTTCTTTAAAAATAAATATTGATTTTAATTGTAGCATAAGATCAAAATAAAAATCGATATTTGTTGGCATACTTCTGCTTGAGAATGTGAACTATATTCAGAATTATTTTTAATAATTTTATAACATAACTCAAAAAATCTTTTATGATGCTTAGTGGATTCAAATTTTGCACATATTAAACGCCTCTACAAGAGAAGTGATTGCAACTCCCTCGAACATATGTATTGTTGTCCAACAATGCGGTTTAAATGCTGAGGAGGAATCTTGGATGTGGTCGGATTGGGTGCAGTTCTTCTCCGAGCACTTTGATCCACTCAAGGATTTGCGCGGATTCCAAATCTTTCGATTTTGCCATGACAGTCCAGGGTATGTAATTAACCAAAAATCTATTGATGGTGAGGAGATTCGTGTGAGGCTTTTGAAGTTTGATGTAAGGCATTTTGCTCATGATGCACGACCTCGAGAGATTTCACCAGGAGCTAGGCCTGACACGAGAAAGGCAGGCATAACATTATGGCCGGATCTGACCTTTCGTAACCAATCCTTGGAAAGATGTGACCTGTCCCACGGTTAAGAACGAAAAATGGCAGTTCAAAATTACTTCCTTTGATTAAAACCTGTGCGACACAATATTAACCTTTAAAAGTATCTTTTATTATGAAATGTTAACTTACATGTGATATTAAATATCGTGATTTGTACATGTATACGATTACGTATAAACTGTTAAAAGAAAATGTATATTTTAAAAAATCATTTGCTTTTCTTGCACCATTTCATATCTTAATTATTATTATTTATTGTCGGAAATCAACTGAATCAAAATAAGGAAGTGAACATGTATTGTTGGTGAAGTATGTCTCCCATTAATACTAGTATACATTTAGGAAAAGTTCTGTAGACTTTATTTGCGCAGTTGACGTCAAAGCATACATTTATTTTAATGCCTTTTGAGAAATATATGTTATGCTATATATCATTAGAATCAGAAGAAAAAGTTTCTTTAAGAATCAATAAGAAACTGAAATTGTCAAAATTTTCACTTAAGGGAGGTTTTTGCTTGGCGCGTCACAAATATAGTAGTTTAACATCTCTTATGCATCTGATCGTACCTCTAGAATTTCCCCTTTTTTACATTCCTTAATATTTTTGTTTTAAAATTTTCGACTCCGAACATTTTTTTTATTTTCACGTTTTAGTGTTTTTATACCTTTCACACATGTCATAATATGTAGGGTATATTTCCTTTACAAACTTGTGTGTACTTATATACATGTATATACCAGTGATCAGCGCCACATCGTTTAAACTGTAAACGCTGTCCTTTATCTTCTCCATTTTACATCCACAAGACCTTTCACATGACGTCATATCCGGATTCTTATACAGCTCTTCGAACACCTCTCCCTTTAGGGTCTTCATGAAGCAGTGGGAATTTGGATGATTATGTATTGGGCTTTGCTGACAGGTATTCCAGCATAATATCATCAAGTTGTAATGTCCATTCCCTCTGTCTAATAAGGTACGGGTATATCTATACAAAAAGAGCTTGGCTATAGAAAACAAGAGGCCCACGGGCCTTATAGGTCACCTGAGCATTATGCAACAACTTTCCAGTTTTTGAATTTGATTCATGTTTTAGGCCAGATGCTATATGACATTCACAATTTTGAAAGAGGCAGCATTGATCAACATAACAATACACTTAGCAGTTGCTTAGCTTGGTTATGAATACCCATACGCAGGGTAGGGGAACAAAAATGCATTCCAACTTATCAGTAATGCCCCTAACACTGTGACATAAACCCTGACCCTAGGTCCACACATTGCACAAATTTTAAAAAGGTACCCTTAATATCATAATAATAAATAAATGTTTTATAGATACAAAGGAGCAGATTTCAAACAATTTATTTTCAGTATTTAAAAAGAGCCCCCCCCCTACCCCTGACCCTTGGGCCTTGAAATTCACAATTCTGCAAGATTGGGGCCCTTGCTCATCATAACTGTATAGGTAGTTCATCTGCTTTATACCCAGAGACAGAGAAGAAAATTTTCAAAGATTTAATGTATTTTCACTATATACATGTAATCAAAAGAGCCCCGCCCTTACACCAGAACCCCTGACCCTGGGGCCATAAAATCCATAATTTTAGAAGAGGCATTCTTGCTCATCATAACTATGTACTTAGTTAGTTTATTTAATTCCTAGGAGCAGAGAAGAAGATTTTCAAAGAATTAATGTATTTTCAATATATAATCAATAGAGCCCTGCCCTAAAACCAGAACCCCTGACGTGGGACCGTAAAATTCACAATTTTGGTAAAGGCATTCTTGCTCATCATAACTAATACTATGCACATAGTTAGTTTTTTTTAATACCTAGTAGCAGAGAAGAAGATTTTCAAAGAATTCATGTATTTTCACTATTAATAATCAATAGACCCCCCCCCCCCCCCCCAAACACCAGAACCCTTGACCCTGGGGCCATCAAATTTACAATTTTGGTTGAGGCACTCTTGCTCATCATAACTATGCACTTACTTAGTTTATTTAATACCTAGGAGCAGAGTAGATTTTCAAAGAATTCATGTATTTTCAATATATAATCAGTAGAGCCCCCCACCACAACCCTTGATCCTGGGACCATAAAATTCACAATTTTGGTAGAGGCACTCTTGCTCCTCATAACTATGCACTTAGTTAATTTAATACCCAGGGGCAGAGAAGAAGATTTTCAAAGAAATCATGTATTTTCACTATATATAATCAATAGAGCCCCCCACCACAACCCTTGATCCTGGGACCATAAAATTCACAATTTTGGTAGAGAAACTCTTGCTCCTCATAACTATGCACTTAGTTTATTCAATACCCAGGGGCAGAGAAGAAGATTTTCAAAGAAATCATGTATTTTCACTATATATAATCAATAGAGCCCCGCCCTTACACCAGAACCCCTGACCCTGGGGCCAAAAATTCACAATTTTGGTAGAGGCACTCTTGCTCATCATAACTATATACTAAGTTGTTTTATTTAATACCCAGGAGCAGAGAAGAAGATTTTCAAAGAAATAATGCATTTTCACTATAAACTTATTCAGCCCCGCCCTAGCACTAGAACCACTAACCCCAGTGCCATGAATTTCACAATTTTGGTAGAGGACTCAAAGCTGATTACAATCAAGCAAACAGTTTGACTGCTTGATGTCCAGGAGTAAAGAAGAAGATTTTTAAAGATTGCATTAATTTTAGTGGTTTTGGCCCCACCCCTCAGGCCCCAGGGGGGCTCGAAACGGGTTATATTTAAAAGGAAAATAATTTTTATGACATTGCAACAGGAATAAAATCTTCCAATAAAAACATTTATGTCAAATATTTGTGTGTCTCAGTAAGTTTAATTTCCTTGCTTTGATAATTTACTGATAATATTGTTTTTGAAAGGCAAGTATAGCATGCTAGCTAAAAGGAAATAATTAATACTTAGACTTGAAAAAATGTAAGTTAAGGAAACAGAAATTATTGAGTGTTCTAGTTCATGTTTCGGAACTTGGGAGTTGGGCTTACATTGTATAATTTTTAAATATTTTTTTCTTCATAAATAACAATATTACCCTAGTTTAGTTATTCTGTAACGAACAATAGGGAAACAGCTTTTTGTTGATCTTTTTCCTTTGTAACAAGATGTGCTTGTGATGCGCCCGGCAGTAACAAAGTTTTAAAGTCTATTTTAAGCATATAGGTCACAGTCAAGGTCATTAACCTTGGTGTCATTTGAAAAAACTTAATTAGTGTAGTAAGCATACCAAATATGAAGTATCTTCTTTAATACTTCAAAATATATGGTGAAAGTTTGTCTGTTGTCAACTTTAACCTTCGCCATAACTTTTGAACCATTAAAATAGGCACTTCATATTTGGAATGCTTACTTCATTATATGACTTTTCCTTTATATGCACCTTGAATTAAAAAGACCTTACACTTTATTAACCTTGCTAATTCCCTTAACTATATACATTATTAGTAAACACTGGAGAAACCTAAATTACTTTAATTACTGAAACATACAGTATACTTGTACCATCGTTTTTAATTAATGTTTAATTTAATATACCCATACTTTCATGCCAATACGAATTTATATCATTGACCTTTGACATTTCATTTAAAAACATTGACACTGGAATTCTTTTACATGTACTCATAAAATAAACAGATAAAGATCTTGTCTACTTATCTAAATACATAGAACAAATATATTTGCATGTTTATATGTAAGTACATTAGTAAAGGGGCTTTTGACCACAGAAAGTTATATTCAGTTCAACGTATTATAATCGGAATGAAATTTAATTTTTTATCGAATGTAATGAATACAGTGTTGGCAGCAAACGCAGTACATGTATACTAAAATTTCCGCTTTTTGAACACAAAGAGTTTACCTTTATAAACACTTACTCGTCACCTGACAGAAACAACTGGATAAAGTATGCGCTGTGTTTTTTTTATTTATTGAAATTTATTTTCATGTGACCTGAATGCTATTGTGAGACTGTGTACTGTTATATTGCTTGTTAAATGTATCTTAGTATTGTAGACTTAAGGCCCTTTCACAATTGGCGCACGAGCACTTTACAACACTTTGCGATCGGAAAATTTAAGCTTCGCTCGAGCTATCGCATACGTTGCACGATGTCTCGCATTCATTGCATATGTTTTAGTGGTCGCATCAGGTCTCCTCAAAATAGTCAACATGCACACTATTCAAACGCGACCAAATGCGATCCAACTTATCGCAATTCATCGCACGAATATTAGTACGAACGTTTTACAACGTTTTATGTACTTATAAGACTGATGCACGAAATTTTAAGATTGTAAGATTAATCGCTGCTGTCTTTGCGTGTGTTTTGCGACCATGAGACTGTTGGTCAACATGTCTCATGTAATCTTGCAACGTTTTACTACCATTGCTTGATTTATCACCTTCAATTGCCATGCTTTGCAACAGGTATATATTATACCGTGTATAATTATAAGCATCTTAACTATGTCTACTGAAGAGCGTCGGAAACGGGTGGTATATATACCCAGCCCTCAGACTCGCACGAACATTCGTACTATGGAATGCATGAGCGCACGAGCAGTCGTATTGTCGCACGTTCAATCGTCCGATTACCTGATCAGTCGTGCAATCCTACCGTATTATCTTACAACACTCGCTTTCATTCTACAACAGTCGCATATAGACGCAAGATATATCGCAAGATTAAATGCACAACAGTCCAATATGACGTCAAACAGCCTTTGATAACAGCTTCTTTTTTACTTCAAAGAAACCGTATATATCAGAATTTTTAAAAAATGTTGTTACAAGAAGTGACGCAGTATTTTAGGTTCTCTTCTATTTTTGTTCTATGTCATTATGATTGCAAACATATGTAATATGCTAATAAAAATGCAATTTTATTCTCTCATAAAAATGCAAATTATATTTCAGAGAAACTTTGTACTTTTTTAAACAATGTTGAAAAGTATTTTCTTAAAAAATGAATAAACATAACATACATATGGAGGTTGCACATTCTTCGATAAGAAAAGCTAACTTGGTTCTTTAAATACACATTCATGGTGAAGTTTTTTATTTCGAACAATTCAATGAAATCATAAAACGACAAATTTAAGAGTTAAAATGACAAATGTGATTTTAAATACAAGTAGCATTATTTTTACGATTATCATGCAGGTTTCATGAATTGCTAAGAAAAATACATTTTACATGTACAAAGCCGAATAAATGCTATTTAACAAAAATATGCACATCGTGAAAGTACAGTATATGAATACACATCAAAAGGATTGAGCAAGAAATAAATAATAAAAAATACAATCACACCATGCAAAGTATAGTGTAAACAGTCTATGTCATTTTTTTGTCGTCTATGTATTTATTATATGTTGTATTCTTTACTTTACTCTTTTGAGTTACAAAACCTACAATACGATGTCATGTATAGCTACTTCTCTTTTTTAAACAACGAATCTTCACTTTGTTCTACATCGAACTTAAAGAAATGTCGGTTGATATGTTAAATATTGAAAGACAACAGTTGAGTAACTCTCCAAAACTGCTCAGTGTCAGCTTAGCACTAATAACTGTTTTCTTGATTCCTGTAATTCCGTTGACCAGAGTGTCGCCGACCTCTTGGAATGTATAAATTTTGGAAATTTTCTCGGTCGTCAAAGTGCCTTCTCCACCTAGGGACATTCATGTCCCTTGTCGAGTCATCGTCATTGAAGGCACGTTGAGAAGACCTGTTGTAAATAAGGTAATGTCAGTTAATCTTGTCCAAGATTTAAAAAATCGTATTTTTGAAACGTAATTTTTATGGTAATATTCGAGATTATTCAATCTTTTTTTAAATAAACAAAATGTATTTTAGTATGGTAGTTCCTTTTATTTTATTTTCTTCATATGATTAAGGTTTGATGATGAAATGGAAAATTACTTACGATCGACAGCGACAGACAAGTACGGCAACAAGTAAAGTCACAAGAACAATGGAGGAAGCTGCAGAAACAGTTATGATGAAAGCAAGACTGGTAAATGGATCCTTGGTTGTTGGCGTCAATGTGGTTGAAATACAACCTTTAAATAATATTCAAAATTAATTTTCTAACATTTATGTAACTATTAATAATTCTTGAATATAAAACTATTCTTTGAACAGCTCTATGGTTTTATTTATTAAAGCATGTTAAAATACATAAATATTTACATATTGGTAAAATAAATAAATCCAAAAATTAACAAAGTAAATGAAAAATGAAAACCAAATTCTGATATATACGGTTTCTTTGAAGTAAAAAAGAAGCTGTTATCAAAGGCTGTTTGACGTCATATTTTTAAAAAGGAAACTATACTCGTTGATAAATATATGCGTAGTAAATGTGGATGATATCAATTCAATATTTTTAAGACATGTTATGCAAATAAACTACATTTAAACTACTATAAGGTCGAAAGCAGATTGACACTTTCAATATGAATATGTTATCGCTTAATTCTTGAATTTATTTTGTACATTCTGAATTGGTGAAAACACCAAATAAACAAGAGTATTCGCGGAAAATTCTATCAAAAAATTGAAAACAATCAAACACGTGTTCTCTGTTAGATCTTTATCCACCCCGTCTTTTTCTTCTATATACTTCTGGGAGAGTAACCCCCTTGAGTCTGTAACACTTGAGCAAATATTTATTTAAAAAAATATGAACTGCATTTTAAAGAATTTAATATTGGCGATAAATTCTGTTTCATGTTTTTTTTATGTAAATTAATTTTTTATATTTAATTAGACTAAAATAAAGTATTTAATTGTTTCGGAAGAAATCCTTCTTTTCGGTCAATTATGTGGCATTGTTTAATTAAGAAATCGATTTTGTACAGGACGAAAATATTGCAATTTTGCTTCAACCGTAGTTTATTAAAACTTCTCACGTCACAAATATGAACAACTACAGATTATAAATATTCTTTATCTCTGTTTTGAAATAAAATTGAAAAAAAATTCAGATTTCAAATTAAAGTTGCAGCTCATATTGCTCTAACTAAAAAATCCCTCTATTGAACCATTATGCATTTAATGCAAGAAAACGATAATGAGGACGGAATACAAACCTTCAAAGTTGTTACTTATATGAAATAAACAGGATTAAAATATTATTTAACATTTGAATGAAACATAATACGTTTTGAAGCAACAGATTTAATAACCTATAATTTTTAAGAATGTCTTCAAGATTAGAAAACTATTGAAAATGGTATGTCTGTCCTGTGTCATGAGTTTGAATTTGATGATCTAAAGGCCCTTTCACAATTGGCGCACGAGCAGAAGCGACAAAATATTCGTGCGACCGAATATTTTGTTTATGATCGTAAACTGTTGCCAAAATAATCGCATATGAAAAAAGTGTTCGTACGAAATTCGCACGATCTAAAGCGACTGTTGTGCCCAATGGAACTGCTTTCCTTTAGGTTTTGAACATTTTGAGAATGTGTGATAAGAACACTGCTCCCCGCTGACAGGACAAGTACAAATTTTATCAAGAGTTTTGGATATTGGCAGGCGATCTGATGGTATACTGTTTAAGAGGTTTTCATGGTTCTGGACGCTGTAAATAATCAATAGACAAATTATACATATTTGGATTGCAATGTTATACTTGTCAGGTAATCTACCATGACCTGTATTCAAAGATGCCTAATAATGGGAAAAAAATGTAAGAGAACATATAAAAAATTTCTCAATAAAAAGTTTTCAAAGAATTATTACATCCAGGATCTAGAAAACTCATCAGGAAATTCCAAGCTTAGTCTGCTTCCGCTTTTGTTTGTAAACTCGTTTTGTGTATCTTCATCAAGTGTTCCACACAGACCGTCAGTGTTGTTGACGTCTGCCAAGGACGGGTAGATATCTATGTCTATCTGCCATGATCCTTCAACGGGCCATTCCACCAAAGATACAGCTACAGTGGTTCCAGTGGGGAGTAGTACCTGAACGTGTAATATTTTAATATTTAGGTTAAATTTTGAGATTTTGAGATTACATTTGTATTCTCATATAATGAAAATATATATATTTGCATTATTTGAAATACAGTGTTTCTGGGAACGCATGTTTCGCGTGCTTTTAGTTTCTTTAAAGATATAATTAAATTTAAGAGTGTTGAGCTATTTATATGCTATTAGTATATACAGTATTTCATGCAAAAATAACTAGCATTATAACTCATTAATGCACAAAAACATCCACACATAGTGTAAGACTGCGATATGACAGACAGACGGATGGAAAGACAGAAAAACAGACATACGCCGGGTAGAGTGACCCCTTAGTACCGCTGGATCCCCATCTCGATACATTTCATAACACTTTAATATCAGTTTGTATGGGTACTGAACATTATACAGTTTCAAAGTACACTATTACGAGCTCATAAACATTTATAAATGTTATTGATCAACACCCAAAAGTCAAAATTTATAAATCTTTTTTAAATTAAATTGTCCGGGACATTATTTGTAAAGTATGTCAAAATTTAGGTTAAGTGAATTGTTACGCTGGTATTTTTCATAATGTTTTATAACAATCAGTGCGCATGCTAAATAGCATAGAACTACTCCTTAAATGCCCAAAATATGCTGTATATTGGCATGTTGAATTTCTTATTTAAGTAGATTTAAATCAATGTCATGAGGTCAATAATAATCGCAATTTACAAATGCTATAGTACCAAACTATATATGTGCAAAATATCAATTCCATATCTCTTAGAGTTCTTGAGATACAAGGTATGACAGACGGACAGAAAGACAGACAGACACTGGGTAAAGTGATCCATTAATGCCGGTCTGCTCTGCGGGCGACATAAAAAAATCTAAATTTATACACATATGACGATAATTTATTAATGTAACTGTAACGTTGCACACGTCAATTAGTACTATTCAGTGTTTTGATAATTTGTTTATATAGAACAAACCTTATAGTTTTTATCCGTAATTCTGTATACTTCAATAACGTTATCTTGACATCTAAGAAAGTCCATAAAATTGTTGTTTTCACAAATGTCAATCAAGAACACGTCATTTCCTGACTGCACCGAAACAGCACACGTGCACTGCGGGAAAGGGTAATTTACGTGGCATTTCTCGTGACGAGTTTGAATCTTAAAGAAAGAAAAGAAAATATTCAGAAATGTGCTCACAATTCATTTTTTTTTTCATTTGAATCGCTGCAAACCAAAAAATATTGTCCACATGTCTTACCTCTTGATTGTATTTCAAATTACGGTACAGGATAAACTCCCCTGCAATATGGCTATCAAATGCCCTGTAAATTGGAGTTAATTTTCTTTTATGAATTCGCTATACAAATCACCACTCAGGATTTCCAAGGGAGAGATTGGTTTATAAGGAAACAATTTTTATTTTAAAATCATTAAACTGTAAATTAAGGATATCCGCTCTTCAGCTTTGAATTTAATTTTTAAAAGTTTTAAAGTTAAGCTTAAAATTGGAAAATTATTTCAGTATCTCAGTAGGATTCACGAGTTGTAAAAAAATCAATTGGCCTCTAATCTAGCCCTGGTTACCAGCATAATATGAATTAAAAATGATATGTGATGTTTTACAATGATAGTACAATAATGTAAGACCACGTGTATTTAATTTTAAACAATCTCAATAGAAAAAAAAACGAAAAGTATAAAAAAAAATGCAATTTTTAGTTGGATTGATACTTATAATTTTTTCTTGTGAGATAATTTTCCTGATTATTTTCAACTCTATTTAATTGCAATGAAGTTTTTTAAAATCAAAATTCCATGGATAATAATTCTATTATCCTGAGAAGCCAGTGACTACTGTCAATTACCGAACTCCTAATTTGTGAGCCATGAGGATAGGAGGACCTTAATATTTTAAGATTTTTTTCTCACAATGCTTGCATTTAAAAATCAATCATCTTTTAAAGAAACATTTCTTACACTCCATCAAATGTATATAAATGAGGATCAGTTTTTGAACCGCAAGATTTGCCTTTCCACGTGTCCTCCTCTTCAAAAATTTCAATCTAAAAAATAAGAATTTTATTCCATAATTAAACATGTATATGTAAATATTTTTAATTAACAAAAGTGTTTCTGAGTGCTTACCGACATATTGTCTAAAGACATATTATGGAAAAATCCATCTTCCTTTTCACTTGTTTTCAAGTGAAGCGTAGCTGTTTTGTCTATGTAATATCCATCTGAGTCTATGTGATAGACCGTAATGTTGTGCATTTTTCGCCATTCATCTGAGTTATACTTGCTCTTTTCGTCATAGGAATAAGCATTGATTTCAAGAGTACAGTGATCAACACCTATTGAACCTTTACAACCATTTTCTGACATAGGAATGTTACTGTGAACCCTCAAGGGGCTGAGCGCCTGAACCCTATCATTTAACATGACTGTTTGAGTCACAAACGGAACGGTCAAATAAAAACCAATTTGAGCTGTGCCTTTCCTGGGAAGACTAACTTTAGTGTCATTCATCTGTAAGTAAGAAGATGAGGATGAAATGTTGCACTTGCATGAGTTTAAGGCATTTAAACACAGATTCATGAATTGCTGTTTTATATGTAAACGATCATCCTTTCATCATTTAATATCAGTTGTTTATCCCTCCAATATAAAAAAAACTATGTCGATAAAATAATCTACATGTTTTTAAAAAGAAATTTACCATTATACCCGCGAAGAATGAATCACTTTCTGACATTTTGCACGGAGCAATAAGCTTGTCCGTTGTAGCACCAACCTTGCAGAGTATCTAAATTTAAATGAAAAGTACATTGATGAGTGTGAAAAATAATTTTTTTATCATTTGTTTGAAAAAAAAACAAAATATGTGTTTTTGTCATGAAATTGAGATCATTGCTTTTGTTATTTCATAATATGCGTAGTATGATTGAGTTTTTATTTATTTTTGTCATTTCAAAAAAACGTATTCGTTTTTTTAACTTTTTCAGATGCTGGTATAACCATAACTGTCCCTTACACGTATTTAAGGGAATGGTGAGATTTGTTTCATTTAAGATCAGTGGCAGCACAGATTCCGTTTATTTAGTCTCATTCAAAGAATTTTATACAT
The DNA here is from genome assembly GCA_003671525.1 of Saccostrea glomerata. Taxonomy (NCBI): domain Eukaryota; kingdom Metazoa; phylum Mollusca; class Bivalvia; order Ostreida; family Ostreidae; genus Saccostrea; species Saccostrea glomerata. The sequence goes on from PRKT01000456.1 coordinate 24,845, forward strand.
CGTGCAATGACGATCGTTTGTGTCAATTTCCTACTCCACGACTTAAATGTGACATTACACATTCATAGCTTGATTCGTGTCATGGTCATTACTAATTTCAACCGCAGGATGGGGAGCCAATCCTGTATAAACAAAGTCTACAGTATGTGTTGGCACAAAAAATATCCCTCACTGACAAAAAAAAAATCCCTCATTGACAAATGGCCCTGAGTGCCGAAAATGTCAAAATGTGCACCCTTTATCATAACAGAGAACCATTCTCGAGACGTACATTTAACAAAGACTAAACAAAAGGTTGAATGCATGCAAAGATTTCAGTTATTTCAATTTATTTTTAATAAAATAAAAAAAATTAAAGAACAAACTGATGTTACCTGAAATCCAGAATTTTTGTTAAAGGATATCAAATTCTGTAATGATAATGTAGAATATTTGTCAGACGAGCCTCCTAGAACTTCTGATTTGACGAGTGTGCGATTATTAACATACCACTCCACTTTGTAGAAGACTTGGTTGTAAGAAAAGGAGACAAAGTTACATTTTAGATTCACTGACGGGTTGTGTATGGTATGCTTTGTTTCTCCCTCTGTTTGGATTGAAGTGTTCCAAGAGACATTGTAATAAGTTACTGTTATATTCTCAATGTTCATTTCGACACCTAAAATGTGTTTAAAAATCAGATTAAAAAATTCAAGAAGAAATTTTTGATTACATTTTTAGTTCAGTGAAAAAATTTTTGAATAGGATGTAAAACAAGATACAATCAATCATTTATAATGATCTGAGTAAGATAAATTATCTTCTTACAAGAAGACGTTGTTGTTCTGTCCTGGGTTGTTGTCATGGATTTACTGCTCACTGGAGTCTCTTCAGTACTTGTTTTTACTGTTGTTGTTGTTTGTTCTGGTGTTGTTGTTGTGGGTGCAGCTGTACTGATCATTTGTTCTGTTGTTGTTGTTGTGGGTGCAGCTGTACTTGTTAATTGAACTGTTGTTGTGGGTGCAGCTGTACTAGTTGTTTGTTCTGTTGTTGATGGTATGGGTGCAGTTGTACTTGTTGTTGTTGTTGTGGGTGCACCTGAACTAGTTGTCTGTTCTGGTGTTGTTGTTGTGGGTGCAGCTGTACTGGTCGTTTGTATTGTTGTTGTTGTTGTGGGTGCAGCTGTACTTGTTAATTGAACTGTTGTTGTGGGTGCAGCTGTACTAGTTGTTTGTTGTGTTGTTGTAGTGGATGCAGTTGTACTAGTTTTTTGTTCTGTTGTTGTTGTTGTGGGTGCAGCTGTACTGGTCGTTTGTTCTGTTGTTGTTGTGGGTGCAGCTGTACTTGTTGTGGGTGCAGCTGTACTAGTTGTTGGTTCTGTTGTTGTTGTGGGTGCAGATGTACTGGTCGTTTGTTCTGTTGTTGTTGTGAGTGCAGCTGTGCTTGTTAACTGAACTGTTGTTGTGGGTGCAGTTGTACAAGTTGCTGGTTCCGTTGTTGTTGTTGTTGTGGGTGCAGATGTACTGGTCGTTTGTTCTGTTGTTGTTGTTGTGGGTGCAGCTATATTTATTGTTGTTGTGGGTGCAGCTGTACTTGTTGTTATTTCTGTTGTTGTTGTGGTAGATGCAGCTGTACTTGTTGTTGTTGTGGGTACAGCTCTACTTGTTGTCTGTTCTGGTGTTGTTGTTGTGGGTACAGCTGTACTAGTTGTTTGTTCTGGTGTTGTTGTGGGTGCAGCTGTACTAGTTGTTTGTTCTTGCGTTGTTGTGGGTGCAGCTGTACTAGTTGTTTGTACTGTTGGTGGTGGTGGTGCAGCTGTACTGGTTGATTTTAGGGTAGTTGTAGATTCTGATGCAGTTGTTGTTTGTATGGTTGTTGTTTGTACCATTGATGTTGTTGTGCATTCTAAAATGTAATAAACATTTTTTTTAAAAACTATCTTCTAAAATATATATATGCTGTATTATGAAAATTTTAAACATAAACATTGAAAACAATTATTATTTCCTATGTAGCTTGTAACACGAGCTTAGGTTGATTACAAAGTCTGGTGTAAATTTTCCTGCACCTGACTTGAGCCAGGCGTAAATAAAACGTGACGTCACAATGCATACTTTCTCTATGATAAAAACCAGCTGACATGATGTCACAATGCATTGTAGTACATAGTTTTCTTATCAATAGATTGAGACACCCGAAGTTGATTAGACTCTGATGGTTACAAAAAAATGGGTACATAGAAAATAAATTTGGTATCCAGGTCCAATCCAGGGGGTACGGGGATCTACCCCAGGTTGTATTCCATACACCCTTCGGCCTTCGGGTATATGGAATAAAAACCCGGGGTAAATCCCCGTACACCCTTGATTGGACCTGGATAACTAATATTGTAAGCGTTTCATTCATATATTTAGAAGGTTAACTTTGTGAGAATGTCACAGAGTTTACAACCCGTTGAATTTGCTTAAAGCATCGTCTAAGATCTATGCACATGTACTATGATTTTTTTTTAAATACTGTAGACGTACTTTTTTCCACGGGGTCATAATTCCGCGGAATCTCAATTTCTGTTTAATCCGCGGGTAGAAAATTACGCGGATTTTCTAGATTATCACTATATTCCTTACATTTATATTAAATACGCTTGGACAAATTTCCGCGGAAAAGTTGTGACCGCGTACATAAAAGTACTTCTACAGTAACTTAATGGAAAAGTTTAACTTTTATGCTTTTATTCTCAAAGAAAGAATTGAAATGTTTCTATATTTTACAGTTACCTGGACTTAAAGACCATGTACTTTGTCCCAGGGATGTATTGCAGTAATAACAGTCATTGGTTACATTTTTCTGTCCATCAGCCAAACACTGGTTATCGATTTCACAGTATTCTTAACAATAAAATAATGAAATTTTGTTATATCAACATAGAACATATCGTGGGATTCATGCTTTTGACCTATCTAATTACAAATATGTGTATCCTATATGCTATAAAAAATCACTTGTTATGCTAAATTATTACTGTTAACTGTTTCTTGCTCTTTTTGAGTAAAATAAGGATCAATTTGGTCAATGCAATCTTAAGAAATCTTAAAATATCAAAAGTGTACCTGGGTTTTTACTCCAGGAGAGTTGATTGGATGATACGTTACAGTGATGACAGGGGTATGAAGAATTTGTGCCTCCATCCACAAAACATCCATCGTTAATAAGACAATAATCTGTAAAAATTGTTTTTACATGAATAAAAGCTTCGGACGCATTATTAGAAGTAATGGGACACGTTATTAAAAGAGGTCTGTTAAGGTCAGACGACACGTTCCTCAAATATATATTTTGTATTTCTCAGTATTTTACGAAAAATTCTGCATAAATGCCATTCTCTTAGGGTTTTACACTGTTTTCAACATGTTTTTTTTAAATATAAATACACAAAAAATTCTGATATAGGTCATTCAGAAGATAACCCATACGGGTTATATAAGAAATATCACCCTGTGATATTTGGACCAAATGCCTGGTAAGGTACCCTAATTTTTGGTGAGAAAACTTGTTTAAGTACCTAGACTTCAGTGACAAATTCTTCGGAAAAATTATACATGTTTGAGGAACGTGTCGTCTGACCCTAAATCACATACATATAACTACATTTTAGACGCATGTGAACAGTTTTGAAAATGACTTTCAAAGAAGAAGCTAACAGGATTTTCCTGAATTGCTTGTTTACAAAATACTTCTTCATTTTTAAGTACAATTTAGTATTTGTGCGAATTTTTGTATTATTTGCTGAAACTAAAACATAAGGGGACAATCTGTCCTCCACTAGCAAGGAATTCTATCCTTAATCATACTGAAAATATATAATTCGATCTTGGCTGGTAAGAATATGATGCGCTTTCGAAAAATTTTAACAGCCATCCCAATCAAAATCAAATGCCCTTCCCCCTCTCCAAGAAATTTAATAGTGATTTTCGTGTTTTTAACATCGTTTGATTCCTTTCTGTAATTCGAACTTAAAAAAAAGATACGTTCTAACCTTTCTTTAACTGCCAATGCGTTGTACTTATACTCGAGTTACATATTTTACAGTCCATTATAGCATCTGCATCCCCGCTCTTGACACATAGTCCATCGATGAAACAATATCCTGCAGTATAATTTCAAAGTTAGTCAAAGAATTTACTTATTTTTCTAACGACCCAAAAATTTTTGTTTTTAAGAAAGGCATATCAATAAAAAAATATATATTATTTTTTCGCTTTTGTCATATTTTCCCGTTACGTGTATTTATTCATATGTAAGTTGTGTGTGGCCTGCTTTGTCCCAACCCTAAACTTTAATTTACACTACTCATGAATACATTAAAATAAAAATCACATTAAATGGTTTTTCTGTTCTAAAGTAAATAGAAAATTTGTTTCCTACATATTCAACCGTAAAATTTTTATCACCGATTGATGTCGAACTCTATCTTCGTACGTCATGATTTGAACGTAACTTGATTCTACGAAAAGTTTAACTTTAATGTTTTTATTCTCAAAGAAAGAATTAAAATCTTTCTATATTTTGCATTTACCTGGACTAAAAGACCATGTTCTTTGTCCCAGGGATGTATTGCAGTAATAACAGTCATTGGTTACATTTTTCTGTCCATCAGCCAAACACTGGTTATCGATTTCACAGTATTCTTAACAATAAAATAATGAAATTTTGTTATATCAACATAGAGCATATCGTGGGATTCATGCTTTTGACCTATCTAATTACAAATACGTGTATCCTATATACTATAAAAAAATTCCTTGTTATGCTAAAATTATTACTGTTAACTGTTTCTTGATCTTTTTGAGTAAAATAAGGATCAATTTGGTCAATGCAATCTTAAGAAATCTTAAAGAATTTCATATCAAAGGTGTACCTGGGTTTTTACTCCAGGAGAGTTGATTGGTTGATACGTTACAATGATGACAGGGGTATGAAGAATTTGTACCTCCATCCACAAAACATCCACCGTTATTAATAAGACAATAATCTGTAAAAATTGTTTCACAAAAAGCTTCGGATGCATTATTAGAAGTAATGGGACACGTTATTAAAAGAGGTCTGTTAAATCACATACATCTAACAACATTTTGGACGGATGTGAACAGTTTTGAAAATGACTTTCAAAGAAGAAGCTAACAGGATTTTTCCTGAATTGCTTGTTTACAAAATACTTCTTCATTTTTAAGTACATTTTAGTATTTGTGCTATTTTTTGTATTATTTGCTGAAACTAAAACATTAGGTGACAGTCTGTCCTCTACTGGCAAGAAAATTCTATCCTTAATCATATTGAAAATATATAATTCGGTCTTGGCTGGTAAAAAAAAAAAAATGCGGAATTCAAAAAATTTTAACAGCCACCCCACTCAAAATCAAATGGTCCCTCCATAGAAATTTAATAGTAATTTTCGTGTTTTTAACATCGTTTGATTCCATTGTATTAAAAAAAAGATACGTCCTTACCTTTCTTTAACTGCCACTGTGATGTACTGATACTGGAGTTACATACTTTACAGTCCATTATAGCATCTGCATCACCGTCCTTGACACATAATCCATCGATGAAACAATATCCTACAGAATAAATTCAAAGTTAATCGAAGAATTTACTTGTTTTTACCGACTGAAAAATTGTACTTCGTTCAAAGAAAGGCGTATCAATAAATAGACCTTTTTTCTCCCGCTTTTATCATAATTTTATCCGTCACGTGTATTTATTTATATGTAAAACTGTAACCTGCTTTAATTGTTCTCACGCTACTCCGAGGTATCATGAATTGAACACACTCTAATCTACACAATTAATTAATATGTTAAAATAAGAATAACATTGGCTTTTTCTCGAAAGTAGATAATGTGTTTCCTACACACTAAGCCGTGAAATTGTCATCCCCGATTAATGTCGAACACTGTCCTCATGCGTCATGATTTGAACGTAACTTAATTCTACCCTTTGTGAAAAATTATTGATCATTTGATCTACAAAACAAAACGACAATTTCCTGAGGATGTCCCAAAACAATGTTTTTTTCTGATTTACTTTCGATGATTTATATCGACAAAGAAAACTTTTCTGGATACGTAGCTTATGGGCAGACACCAAAGTCCCGACAACATTTAAAAATCTCAGTAAACAAATACTGCCGAAACATGGATGAAATATTGCCAACTCGGCGTTAATTAATATACAATCAATCAATCAATCAAGCAGTTGAGAAATTACCCTCTTGGAATGTCCAGACACTTCGTGATATATTTGACTTGCAGATAACACAGCTTTTGTTTGGATTGACTTGGCCATCAGAGTAACATATGTTGTCAATGAAACAGAATCCTGAATGGTAAAAAATAATGATGAATACAAAGTGAATGCTGAATTCAATTTGTTGATACATGACAAAATAACATTTATTTTCCTAATTTTTGTAAAGAAAAGAAGAAAAATACCTGAATTAGGAGACCATGATGTTATGTTGATAGATGGATTACACACACTGCAAGGATTTGTATCATTAATTGCTCCACTCATGAAACATTGCCCATCAATAAAACAGTGTCCTATTGCATAAAAAAGTGTTCACTACAGGCAATCAATACAAACTGTTCTAAATATTTAAAAAAATATATTTACTATACATGTCAACATCTTGGCTTTTTTAATCTTCACAAAATAATTAAGGTAATTCCACCCTCCTGTGATGTCACAACTTTTTGCAAAAACTGTCATTAGTTTAAATTCATATATTATAGAAAATTATCTTTTGGAAGAATGCTTCACTGTAGGTGTAATGATAAATATTGTTAAGTAAAAGAATTTTAAAATGCATATTTTCTTTATTAAATCAATTATTTAATCTCTAAAAAATGTTGACAGGACAATAAACCTTTCTAAGGTCTCTTCATTCAGGCATTTGATTTATTGTACTTTTAATGTAAAAAAGTTTCCCTGATATTCATAATTCAAACGTATCTTATAAGTAGGACGTATTTAGGAACATTCAGCATCAGAATTATGCATTTTAACATGTTTTTTTATATTCTTTATAATATTGTTTACAAACCAGAAGTTTCTGTCGAGACTGTAGCTCTACTGGTTTATACTTATAACAAAGGAAGAGAAAAGAAGCAGTTGGGACTTGAAACTTTAAAACAGCAATAAATAGAATAATGAACCTTGATTAAGTCACTTTTTGTGGCAATATTGCAATAAGACTACAACTGTTGGAGTAGCTTTTAATAGTTACCACGGCAACACCTTTCATTAAAATAAAAAACTGATTCACAGAATTATGTATCTGCGTTTAGTCTACTTGTGTGCCAAGCTATATTGAAATCAGACAAAAAAAAAATTATTGAAGAAATTGCGTCTTAGTGTAGTCTACTTGTGTGCCAATTTATTGAAATCAGACCAAAACTGTAGGAGGAGTAGCATTTTGATATAATTTCACAGATATTTCTGTTTTTAATAACTTTGGCAACACCGTTCATTAAAATCTGAAACCAATATACAGTATTATGTATCTTATGTTAGTCTACTTATGTGCCAACTTTTTATTGAAATCAGACCATGTAGCAGAAGTGGTATTTTGAAAGCATTTCACAGAAATTTTTATTTTTAGTAACCCCGGAAACACTGTTCATCGAAATTAAAAACCGATGCACAGAATCATTTATCTTAATATATACTACTTGTATATATGTGCCTAATTATATTGAAATGGGTACATAGAAAAAATGGGTACATAGAAAATAAATTTGGTATCAAGGTCCAATCGAGGGGGTACGGGGATCTACCCCGGGTTGTATTCCATACTCCCTTCGGCCTTCGGGTATATGGAATAAAAACCCGGGGTAAATCCCCGTATACCCTTGATTGGACCTGGATAACTAATATTGTTAGCGTTTTATTCAAATATTAAGAAGGTTAACTTCGTGAGAATTTCACAGTTTTTACAACCCGTTCAACTTGCTTAAAGCATCCTCCAAGAACTATGCACATGTACTATGATTTTTAAAAAAAAATAAGTTAATGGAAAGTTTAATGTTTTTATTCTCAAAGAAAGAATTAAAATGTTTTTATATTTTGCATTTACCTGGACTAAAAGACCATGTTCTTTGTCCCAGGGATGTATTGCAGTAATAACAGTCATTGGTTACATTTTTCTGTCCATCAGCCAAACACTGGTTATCGATTTCACAGTATTCTTAACAATAAAATAATGAAATTTTGTTATATCAACATAGAGCATATCGTGGGATTCATGCTTTTGACCTATCTAATTACAAATA
>PRKT01000456.1:34088-57585 GCA_003671525.1 Saccostrea glomerata
CCCCCCCCCCCCCCCCCCAAGAAATATATTAGTAATTTTCATGTTTTTAACATCGTTTGATTCCTTTGTATAATGTTAGCTAAAAAAAAGATACGTCCTTACCTTTCTTTAACTGCCATTGTGTTGTACTGATACTGGAGTTACATACTTTACAGTCCATTATAGCATCTGCATCACCGTCCTTGACACATAATCCATCGATGAAACAATATCCTAAAGTTTATCGTAGAATTTACTTATTTTTTAAACGACCCAAAAATTGTTGTTTGTTTAAAGAAAGGCATATCAATAAAATAAGAAGACAATATTCTTTCGCTTTTATCAAATTTTTCCTGTTACATATATTTATTCATATGTAAACTGTGTCGCCTGCTTTGTCCCAACTCTAAACTTTAATTTACACTACTCATGAATACATTAACAAAATAGCATTAAATGATCTTGTTGTTCTAAAGTAAATAGAAAACTTGTTTCCCATATATTCAACCGTAAAATTTTTATCACCGATTGATGTCGCACTTTATCTTCGTACGTCATGATTTGAACGTAACTTGATTCTACACTATATGAAAAATCATTGCTCATCTGATTAAAAAAAGAGACGAGACTTTTTTGAGGTTGTCGCAAAACATGACTTTTTCTGATATACATATACTTTTGAATGTTGGCTTGGTCCTTCATTACAAAAGTGTATATTTCAACAATGAATGAATTTGGCTACTTCGTTGACGGGCCGACACCAAGGTCCTTACAACATTTATGGATCTCTGTAAACAAATTACCTTCATTGAATGTCCAAGCAGTTCTTGATATGTTTGACTTGCAGATATCACAGCTTTTGTTTGGATCGACTTGGCCATCAGAGTAACAAATGTTGTCAATGAAACAAAATCCTGAATGGTAAAACATAATGGTGAATACATAGTGAATGACGTATTAAAAATGTTACAACCCTTTTTTAGTAGGAGAATAACAATAAGACTAGAACCAAATAATTACCTGGATTGGGAGACCAGGATGTTATGTTGATGGACGGATTACACACACTGCAAGGATTCGTGCCGTTTATAGCTCCATTTGTGTAACATTGCCCATCAATAAAACAGTGCCCTGGTTATAAAAGAAATATGTATTCACAATACATTACACCTTTTGGCATTTTTGTTAAAAACAAAACGTCAATGGTTCCATATAAGAGTATTTAATTTAAAATATCAAATTCAGAAGTAGAAATACCCGCGTTGAATGACCATTGGTATTTATTGCTCGCCGTGTTACATATATCACAAAGATTGTCCTTATTTGTATCTCCAGCAGCCACACAGGTGTTGTTAATGTAGCAATAACCATCCTACAAAACAATATTTATTATACCTCCGCTTGAAAAGTTGGAGGGTATACTGTAATCGGTATGTCCGTCCATCTGTACGTCCGTCCGTCTGTTACGCTTTCGGGTACCCATCTCTTATCCGGAACTCCTCTTACACTACTGAGTGAAATTAAATGAAACTTTCACAGAATCTTTATTACATATTGCCATTGTGACCTCTTATTTTACTTTTTGATCCGACACATATTTTGGGTTTCCCAGCCACAGCAAAACATGGACTTTGTCGTACGTTATAACCATTTACGAGGCGGGAGGTATCATTTAGTGAGCTCACTGCTCACAGTACCTCTAGTATTTTATTTGAAAAAAAATCCTCAAATGGAACAAACATATGAAATGAAATATATTAAAGTTTTTAAAACACAACTGTTCAAGGAGCTAACTAATAGAATTAAAAACTTTTGGTTCATTCAGATGAGGTATCAAACTTATCGTATGGCATACTATGTGTTGGCATGATGTATTCCCTTTGTACATATTCACACGTACCTTAAATATAAATGTGATGTTCCCTGTGTCATTCTTCAGCTCCTGACAGAGAGACTGGTAAGTGTAGACGTTATAGTTCTCTGTATATCGACTGCCGTCATTCGATACGTTGAAGCTGAATTCACTGACCCAATGCCCATCTGTATTGTAGTCTAGGGGGCAGTATCCCTCAAACATTGTTCTTTCTTGAAGACTTGATTCATAGTGTATTTCTGACAGAACTCTACCATCTTCCGCAAGCTGTAATATGTTGAAAGATAGTGTTTGGTGTCCTTTTTCAAAAGGAAAATTTGCATCTACATCTGAAACATTTATCACTGCTAAATATATATTGATTGTGAACACAAAATACCATTTTTCTTCTCATGTAGCACGTTGTGTTCATATTTTCCAGGAAGTACTTTCCATACAGAGTGATTTCCTCGCAGGCTTCAGAAGTTTTGTCACATAATCCAAAATCAGAGATGTGTGTTATAGACGGAGGACCAGACAGGTCAAAAGAGCAGTCGCTGCCGGCATACCCACTATTACAGGTACAGTTACCTGCAATGTAGAATAATGAACTTATATTTCATAATCAAACTCTACTGTATTTGAGCATATTATTTTGAACCTAAGAAAAAAAAATTGCCCAATGCAGAATCATTTGCATTGCCACCTGATAAAGTTTCTACATTAACTTAACTAAATAGTCACTGGAACATGTGGAAATAATTATTAAATTTTGAATTACATGTACTGCCATTTAATCACTTATTCATGACTCGTTTTGACTTTATAAGGCATTCAAGTTAGATTAATCATATCTGACTAGGGAAATAAACACAGATATTCACCACTGGCTGCATACAGCTGAGAGAAGCCACTTGTTTTTTTTACAGCTTACCAGAATTACATACGCCATTTCCACTACAGTTGTTTTCACACAGACTCTCAATTCTGTATGTTATTTCCGGTTCCGTTTCCTGGAAAGTGGCGTTTAATATGACAAATGTTGAGCACTGTTCAAGCGCTGCTTCTATATGTATCTTTGTGATGTTTACGTCGCCAGTCATCTGATTTTATTAACAAGGGAAGAAATTTCAGTCATCAAAAAGGACAAAAATGTTACATGCATTCTTTAAAGGATATTATCCTTTTATACCTTTTTAATCTTGTTTTTCTTTTTCATTTTTAGGGACTTTTAACATTATTTTTTAAAATTAATATCGCAAATAGATTCGGGAACAAGACAGTATTAGATAAAGTAACTAATTTTCTTTTTACATTTGAAAAATCATAATGAAAGTTTAAGACAGGATTTTATACACAATAATTAAACCTTTAAACTTCATGTTAGACAGCACTCTTAATATAAATTGAATTTATGTTCACTTTATGTTCAGGTTTATTAAGAAAATTAACAAATCATAAATTATAGGAATATTTTGGTATTAGTACATACCATGACATCAGATACACAGTTAATTAGCGAGGTATTGGCGAGATCACTAACGTGTTCCTGACACATCAAATACGATGCAGATGCTTCGAATGCATCATTGCAGATTGTCGTCGCATTTTCAAAAGACATCACATCAGTATTAGTCTGTCTCTTCATTCGACTCTGATTCAAGAAAGAATACGATAAAGTAAGTTCAAGCCTGGGAAAATGCTTCACAGTTAATTTGGGGAGAAAATCCAAGATGTACCTTTGCATGGGTTTCCATTTTTCGGGGATCAGTAGCTGACAGCGACTGCAAATGACGCAGGTCTCTTTTTCTTCTTAACTGGCCTTCTGGATTTAAGATACAGTAGTATCTTTTTCCAACAGCAAACTTGCAGTTCTTGTAATTCCCATAGCTACATATAATGTCCCCGACATGTGCATTGTCGGCTCTCCTTTTACAGGTACAAGTACGATCAAAGACTGTTGTTATGGAATTTAGATTGCCATATACACTGTTGTCAAAGAGGTCTACCTCATCATTTTTAACCCTTAAAATAAGATTTTTAAAAAGATTTAAAACGTCAATATCTGCAGGTACAATCGAATTTGTTTGCCAAACTTTTGTTTTATAATGGCATTAATATTTACGATAATATTATAAAATGTGTTAATTATTTATTGTGATTTTTTTTATAATATCAAAGTTCATCATTTCTTTCAATCTGAAAGAAGAAGGTATGGTTTTAGCTTTATTGCACCCTAAAAATGTAATGACATCAAAAGGTTTTTAAACTTGCTTAAATATTAGTTAAATATATGACTGTGATAAATCAGGAAAAAATATGGCATGAAGGATTACCATTCTGCAAATTTGACGTCATTAATGTGAAGCATTTTGCTATTTTCACCAGAAAAACCTCAAAATGGCCCGTTTCAAGTATGATTTTCCTTTAGAAATAGTGTCCACAGTAGTCGCCCACGTTGAGTTTTAGATATTTTGTGCAAAATTCAATAACAAATCTCATATCTCAAGATCTTTGTGGGCAATGCCTGTGGACAATGTTATCTGAAAGAAAATTCCATTGAAAATTGGTGTCTTCAGCAACTTTTTCAGAAAATACAGGAAAATGCACATGTTTATGACGTCATAATTAGCATTTAAAAACACATGTGAAAAAAATGATTTGTTTGATTTTTCTGCATTGAATTTCAATTATTTAAAAAGCATGAGTTTTAAACTTTTACAACTTTTTTTGGAAAATCACAGGGCAAAACTTGTATGGAAACCATACCTTGTTCTTTAGAGATACTAGTTCTATGAAAGGTAATTAAGTCGTTATTAGTTAACATTATCGATATTATTTGTATTTCAGCTTTTTAAAACAAAATTTGTAAACATATATTTTTTTTTATTTTGTTGAAAATAAGGAAATGAAAGACTTTTCAAGCAGTAGCGCTATCATTTAGAAACACATTACTTCCAGGATTCAGAAAATCCGTTGGGATGATTCCAATAGCTGAATTGATCAGGGTTGTCCTCGGTTTTATCAGCATTGTTCCATGTAAAGTCATTTCTATAATTGTTATCAAGGATTCCACACAGGCCACTAGAATTCCCTATATCAGAGGGTGATGGGAAAATGTCGATATTTAACTGCCAATCGTTCCAATACGGCCAAGAGACAAATTTAATTTCAACCAATGTTCCTGTTGGGAAAATAACCTAAAATATATAGAAGAAGGTAAATTTTCATGAAAAACCTTAAATGCATATGGCCCCAACCTACCCCGAAAAGGCAGAAGGGGGAATGACTTTGATTAACTGAATCTACAAAGAATGTTTAAATATTTCTTTAACTTATTGTGGCTTTTTCCTATACTTTTGAACTTGCATTTTTGCCCCACCCTTTCCCCTGTGGTCGTGATTTGAACAAAATTGAATCTACACTACCCGAGGACACTTCCATATAAATATGACCAATCATGGCTCAGTTGTTCTTGAGAATAAGACTTTTAAAGATTTTTCATAAATATTCCTATGTAAAACGTTGGTCGTCCAATGTTGCCCAATACTACCCCAGGGGTAATGATTTATATAAACTGGCATCTGCACAACCTGCTTTCAGCTCAGGTGAGCTAAGAAATTAAAAAAAAAAAACAAATATTTTAAAGAAGTCTTTCTCATGTTTATTGAACGATTTATCAAATCTAAAGAAATGTGCCGATGCAGAAATATTGTTTTTGATATTTTTCTATAGTTCTAAAGATTAAAAATTTATAATTACTAAGTATTTTTACTTTTTTTAGGCGTTGAAAGATTATCACTTGTAACAATTTGAATGAAAAAAATAAAATGCCAGATTGTTTTTCAAAGTCTTCCCTGAGATCATTTTGCTCAAAAGAACTTGTTGTGAGACAGGAGATAAGGCCATAATTAAAATTATTATGTTTGCTTGCCCTATCCCAAATCTCTACTCAGGTTACAATTACTGGGTCGGGAAGGAGAGAGCATTTTGTTGAACATATTTTTTTACATGTGTTATGCCAACCTATGGGATGAAAAAAAATCGTGTCTTAGAATGTTAATAAAAGTTGCGAGTGGAGCCACATTTAGTCAGTCGGTTGGGAGAGGGCAACCAAACATTTTTTTTAATGGCATTTTTTTTTAAAGCAGAATAAAATCTTTTTAAACAATTTGTTTATTTTATAGTTGTTATTAGAAATATATTTGGAGAATATTTTTACCTTGTAGAGTTTATCAGATGCTTTGATGACTTTTAATACTTTATCCTCGCAAGAAGGAAAATTGATGACCGTTTGGGTGCCGCATATATCTACGATAAAAACATCTTTCCCTGACCTCACAGCAACCGCACAAGTGCATCTTGGGTAGGAATAGTCTGGATGACACCAATGGTGTTTTTCTTGTACCTGATATAAACTTATTTATCAATATTTAACCAAACAATAAATACCATCTATTTTTATCACCCAGAGTAAATAAAAAATCAAACCTCTTGTTGGAAGATCTGGTTTCTGTACAATATAAAAGTCCCATCCAACTGGCATTCATAATATCTACAATGATTCGCATTTTTTGTATAATAACAAAATATCATTGAAAGTTTTACATTTTCTTTTGCTTTCCGAAGCTTATAATGCAAAATAAAAATAAAAAAACATCTATGTAAATTATTTTATGGTCTTAATCCTGGTACGAAAATGTGTGTAAGGAAGGACATTACAATTTGATTATCTTTATTCATTGCTTGAACATATCCTGCATATAAATCTTATCGAATCGTAGTTTCTTGTACTTTTTACTGCAAGGATCAATTGTGTAACCTTATTTCACCATTGCAAAATAGTTCCGATAACGTGGCTCAGTCGGTAGAAAAACAAGAGGCCAATGGGCCACATCGCTCACCTGAGCACATGGACTAGTAAAAAAACACAAATCAGCTCAGTATTGAAAAATTCACTTGTTTGAGGAGGGGGATTTGGATTTTCTATTACTTGAGAATATCACAATATCAATAAAGCATACATGTATAATTTTGCAATGCTTGAAAGGAAATTTTTAATGATTTTCCAACTGATACCTGATCTCCCATTTGGACCCGTGGCTTCACCATGAGCTTCATTTTTCCTGGCCCAATGGTTCTTGAGAAGATTTGTGAAAGATTTTTACTATATATTCCTATGTTTAAAACTTGATCAGCCATTCTGGCCCCTCCCTTCCCCTGGGGGTCATGATTTGAACAAATTTGAATCTACAATACCTGTGGAGGCTTCCACATTAGTTTCATCATGTCTAGCCAAATGGTTCTGGAGAAGAAGATTTTTAAATGATACCATTAATTCATAACTATCTCCCCTTGGAAGAGGGTTTGGCCCTTCATTTGAACAAACTTGAATTCCCTTCACCCAAGGATACTTTGTGGCAAGTTTGGTTGAATTTGGCCCAGTTGTTCTTGAACAGAAGATAAAAATGTGAAAAATTTACAACAACGACGCCAACAACAACGACGAGACAGACAACGGACAAATTTTGATCAAAAAAGTTCTTTGAGCCTTTGGCTCAGGTGAGCTAAAACGAAGTACAGATTAACAGACAAAAAGACGAACGGACTAACATGGCAAGGACTCTATTCCCAAAATCTTTGATTTCGGGGGGCAAAAAAGCTATCATACATGTAACCAATGCTAATACTCTATACTATAATCCAGACCACTGAAAAAAGGACCTCAAGCAGCTTTAAAACAATACAGCTTGCAAGATCAGGTATAACAGGCTTGATGGAGACATGAAGAAAAAGGCACATGAGAAAATTCAGACAGTTTCTTGCACGGCAACTCGATTTTAATCATCACAGATTTGTAATTGTCCATAGTTATGGGTAGTATCTAAAGAATAGGCATAGCCCAATCGACGCCTGGTTTCTCATCAGGAAGATCTAAATGGCTCCGATGCTCAAATCATGGTCTGCATCGCCAAAACTCATAGACCATGTAGGAGCGCAGACGTCAACTGATCCAAGGGATGCGGGAATTTCAACAAAGAGGTGCTTAATATGTAAAATTAATATTAGTGCGCGAGCAACATGGCTTCTTATACAAGGACTGTAAAATGAGATTATGTTGGGAAGTCCAGAAGTCCAGAAGTAAACAGCAAATGCTAAATCCATTATGTTTTTACACGTATAACCATATGATTAATCGTTGAAGATAATATACCGGTACAACAGACGAAGAGAATATACAAAAGACGAAAATAGTTATCGTCAGAAATTATGGTAAGATCAGGGAGAATGAAAATGTGCTTATGGTTATTAAATGTTTGATATTGATGATTAAACTGATATATTATTTTTTTTGAAAGTTAAACTGTTAAATGCAACATCGCATACTTATTAAATTCAGTCTTCCTTACTTTCCATCAAAAGTCTTCATGTGTGGATCTGTGTGGGATTCACAGTTTTTTCCCTTCCATGCTGAACTACTGTCTTCTATATAAACCTTATATACACATAAAAGGCTGTTAATAAGTTTTGTTTTATTATAGGTTTTCAACGGTGTTTTTTTACGGAAACCCAAAAGTGCAAACCAAAAATAAATACAGAAAAACGAAATTATTAAAAAAAAGAAAAACGAAATTATTAAATAAAGAAAAACGAAATTTATATATAAAGAAAAACAAAATTAATATAAAAAGAGAAACGAAATTAAAATACAAAGAAAAAAGAATTTATTAAATAAAGAGAAACGAAATTATTAAATAAATCATTTCGTTTTTCTTCATTTAATAATTTCGTTTTTCTTTATTAAATAATTTCGTTTTCTACTTTTAATAATTTCGTTTTTCTTTTTTCAATAATTCCGTTTCTCTTTATTTAATAATTTCGTTTTTCTAAATATATTTATTTCGTTTCTCTTTATATATTAATATCGTCTTTTCTAATTTAATAATTTCCTTTTTTCATTATGTCTTAATTTATTTTTGGTTTGAACTATTAGGCTTCCGTTGTTTTTGTCTCAATACATGTAATGATAAAAAAAGTGATATAATTAAAATGTTTCATAACAACAAAGTACTGGAACTGCACACAAGGTCTTTGTCTAAGCTATTTTGCATTTTGGCACGTATTACAAAACAAAATCCTTTGTTGTAGTAAATAGGGACAATTGTATTATAAAGAAATACAAACCTGTATGTCTGGTAATGTGATGAATTCCCAGATTTTACTGCCCGGGCCATTTGTTGATCCCGTTTCGAACCGCAACGTTATATGTTTGTCAATCAGTTTGAAATTTCCATCGTTCTGATTTTGAACACTAATTTGATGTATACCTTTCCATTCGTCTGTATTATATTTGTCCCGTTCGTGGTATTTATACGCCTTTATGTCTTTGTCACAGGCCTTTCTATTTGGATCGTCACAGATCGGAGAGGAACTGTTATGAACCGCCATTTGAATATATAGCACTGATTGGTCGTTTATCGTGTTTCCGGGAAGGTTAAGAATTCCGTTTTGATTTATAAATGGTATTGTAAACTGTAGTTCAACCTTTGCACTCTGACCCCTATTTATGCGAAGTATTGGAGTCAAGACCTATCAAAATTAAATTTTAGAATTGTGCTCGTGTCATTTAAAATACCTCAATGCTTAATGTTTTATTTTGGAAAGAATATATTTCTTTGTATGATAACTAAATTGACGGATTCGAAAAAAAAATTCAATATCAATGTCTCCTTGTTTTGTATACATGTAGGATATCTGTTTTGCAATTTCTATGCCATGACTCGGGGATAGAAAACGAGTTCAAATAAAAACATAATATTATCCAATCACACACCCTTGACGATTCTTTTATTTAGAGACACATTTAGTTCCTTCGCAGCCAAACAAATGATGAAAATGGGGTTCAGATTTGTCAGTAAGATCATATTAAGATATGGTTTTTGCTTCGCAATTTTTTATGAAGATAATTTTTAATAATATGCTTTTACTATCAAATACATGTACTTACGATTTAAAAACTATAACAATGTATCTCTTTAGCTATTATCTGTTTAATACCTTTATTCCAGCATAGAATAGAGAACTTGTGCCGGTCTCACAAGGACTGTCACCTGCACTCAATTTTGCTCCAACCACACAATGGATCTGTAAACGTTATTATTAGAAATTATTCTACTGTTAAAGGTAAAAACTAATGAAACATAATGCAAGCCTCAATTTCTTTTCATACATAATATTTATTTATATTGGTAAAATTTTATTATATTTGTGACTAATAATTCCAAAAGGTTCTAGCAATAATTCCTACACATTGATGTGAATCATTTATTCGTTTTTTTCCCAGTTTTATAAAAATTAGAAATGCATAAAAAAAAGGATTCCCTCATGATTGTAGCATTTATAAAACAAACTTTTTAAATTAAGTTACTTACCATCGAGTTTGCCTTTTTTCCCTTAGCTAGCATCTGCGTCCCTGATAATAAAGCTACATCGGCTAGGTTCGAGGATATTGTTTGATTTCTAAGAACTTCAGTATTGTCAGCATACCACGTGATGTCGTAATAAAGATCCTGATTGGCTAGTCTTTGAAACTGGCAGACAAGATTGATATCTGGTTCGTGGACAGTCTGTATTCCTTGTGTTGTCGTTGTCCAGGAAACACTGTGGTAAGCTACCGTTATACTGGAAGGAACTTCTGAAACACCTTTAAACAGAAATGTGCTGAACTTTGGTTTTCGTTTCGACATTATATGTTTATGCATGTACGTAAGACAGTATCTTTCAGAAAGGTGCATCAAGTTTTCCCCTCAAAAGTATACATAATTGAACTGTGAAAGTAAATTATCAATATCAAGGTTAAATTTGAGCAGACAAACTGACAGACAACGGACACAAAGAACAAAACAAATATACCCCACATCTTCGATTATCGATTTTCTTGCAACAATTAACTAAATGACAAGTTTTTTTTAAATCTTTCAGAGCACTCAATATGTGATCCAATACCTCAAATGGAAACGAGCAATGAATGTCAGAAATTTCTTAATTTTTTGAAAAAACAAATAAAAGTAAATTTATCTAGAATAAATAACTTACATGATATGCCTGGTTCTGTAAATAAAAAAAATCAACATAAAATATTTATTTTCGATGTTGTGAATTTTCATTATTTACGTGGTATGAAGAGACCAATGAATCCATGTCCACAAGTAAATGCTGATTTGAAACAATAAAACATTTCTCAAACCTTGATCTAATATTTTTTTTATTAATCAACAAAACTCTGAGTCAATGAAAATATAGTATCGTAGTGATTGAGGTTTGTTTCTTAATGTAAAAATCTATGGAATGAACCGACGAATGGATTTCTTATCTTCGTTTGAAAGAATTCGAATTAGCAGTCAAAGTGAACTCAAAACAAACATAATATGTTGATGATGCGACCGTTAAAGCGAGCGCAGATACTTATCCAGTTTTCATTTAGATCGGGCTTGTCAAGCAGCAGGTGACTTTCGATGCGTCTAGACTCTGACGTCACATGACGTCGTATGCATGTTGCTTTACCAAACCGATGCCTGAACAGGGCTGATTTTAACGACGAATCGTTTTATTGACTATTTCTTTGCAACAAATTCATTTTATCAATGCAAGTTTATTATTCGTTTATAACTTTTCTTCTTATTCTCTTAAGAACGTGCTTTAGCTTTTGTATACGAAGCGATGCATTGCGGATCCAATTTACTGCGGAAAAAATTCTATCGAATGAATGTGCAAAAGTCCGAATCTTCTCTTCGCCCAGGCGTTGTCGTTAGAGCTCGCAGTGAGGAGCGACGCTCGATGCGCTCGCTTTAATTGTTTACAAAAATACTGTTTAAAAAACACATGGTGCTTAAAATCGTTACAGGTTTATTTTAATTTTAATGCATCGTAATCTCAAAGTTAGCATGTTTAAAATGTTTAAATGCTCTTTTTAAATATACGAACTAGAAAATTTCAGTTATATGTCTTCCACTAGGGCATTTTGGTCATAAAGATTGAACAGGACTGGGTAGGTAGGTCATCCTCTACATGTATACTAGACATTGACTGGTTCAATCAGTGCATCGGCAGTGCTTGACCATACATTGTAAGTATAAGTATTTGGGAATTGTAAAATGACCATAAAAATATATTATGTAGTGAGCTCACCAAAGCAATATGCGGAGTTGCACTGATCCAAAGGTGTCAATTCATATACGAAGAAATTTCCACAATTCTTTACATTTATTGTGTGTTCCTTTGCACAGATATTGCTGAATCCAACTTGACAAACTGTCACTGTTTTGGTTTCTCCTGATTGTGGCGGCGAATCTAATGTATAGAAAAAGAAAACCCAGCATAATTTCTTCTGCACAGTCCTTTTGTCTCGATTTATTGTAAACAAGGTAATACTTTTGTTTAAGAATCAATAACGACTGTCTTTTGAAACAACCAACAAAAAATATTTTTGACCAACTTATTTAATTACCATTCATCCAATAAGGATATAGTGTTCCACAACTTAACAGGGCGGGTGCTGAGGTTGGCATTTGGTAGTAGCTGGCCCTATACCACTTCTGTACAATGTATCGGTCACAGAGCGGGACGGAATCCTGGCCATAAGATGGGTTTCTTTTCGCCAAATCTCCAAGTTCTTTATATACAGAAGTCGAACAAGGATCTTGAGCAATAACTGTTATAAAAAGAAAACAAACATTTATGAGAGTGCAATTCTCGGTGAGGTACAGGTATGAATGTTGTGACAAGTAAAACTTGTTTGATGGTTTTCAAATCATGTAAGATATATCTCTTTGCTTTACAACATTTTAAGCTTGATATAGTCCTTCTTTTCCGTGTCCGATTGCAAACCCTTTTCCATTTACATATTTAAGTCTATGAAAATCCAGTGTCTGCTATTGGTGTTTTCAGATCCAAAACCATTAAGGAACAAGATATGCCTAACACGAGGCTTTTCCATTAATATGTTTTGAATATTCATATACATTATAAAAGAAATCATGATTTGTGTTGACAATTTATATATTCGATACTCAGGTACATGCTCTGCGTATGTACAATTTCTTAAACAAAGTATAATATTGACAAACATTACAAGTTAATGAAACATGAATATCAGCAGTCTAGTTTACAGTAATCATTTCACAAGTTCTATTTATGGTCGATACAATGACTAAATCAGCAAATACAATTTATCATCGAGTCAAATGCTGACTGACGTTTCTCATACCAATTGTTCGTCCATTATTTACACACTGAGTTGACGACGGATTTTTTCCGTTATTTCCCGATTATGACAAGCAGCACACGGCGGGTGTGACCGGTCAGCAGGGGATGCTCACTCCTCCATGGCACCTGATTCCACCTCTGATGTTGTTGAGGTTTGTTTTGCCTGGAAGCTACTATTTTGTATTTTCTTATGGACTTTTGAGCTTGAATCCTGCCATATTATCTCCAAATATTTGTTTAATGCAAACAAGACTTGCAATAAAATCGTGATCTCTGACAGTCTGACGTTTGTATTCCGAATAGTGCAGTTAAATAGTAAATACGTAAAGAACACACAATGTCATTATTACCTAATGTAATGTTTCCACTTATCAGCACCAGTAAAATCTGGAGAACCGTCAATTTCATTGCTGCAATATGAATATATAAAATAGTTCATAAATTATAATTGTAAAAAGTATATCAGATAAGATTTTTAAATGGACACAGTGTCAGCTAAAATTTTTCAAATTTATTTTACTATTTAACAATTATTTGACTAAGGCTTCTCTAAATGATCATCAAAAATTTTAACTTCCGTTGTCGAGATACAAGACAGAAATAGAGCTTCAAACCTTTGTTATGTAAACAGGGCCCGTGTCATGTTCTGTTTACATATGTAAATAATAAGTTCTTTCAAAGCAGATATTTAAATAAAGCAGTTAATTCTTAAGGTACTCCGATCCTCAGGTTCTGAAAATAAAAATATTCAGAAAAATGTCACCTGCTATGCATTTTCCAATTCAAATTAGATCAATTAATTTAACACATTTCAAAAATAAAAAATCATAAGTATCCAGGCTTTTGAAGAAATTCCACAATTTTTATACATATGATGGACTTTAATTTATTTTATTGACTTCCATCATTTTACAATGCAGAGTGTATAACGATTCACCTGTCATTGCAAAGCTCCGTAAATCACCTTTAATTTCATATCATGTTAGCAAACATTGGTATCTATGGTTAGATTAAAATGAACATCAATTCCTTGATATATGTAATTTTAAAATGCTTCTACGGGGCAAAAATTTCGACTTTTAATTAGATATTTCTGAGAAATTCAAACAAACCTTAAAGCACATTGAGAGTTATATAATGAAAATTGTTGCACGAAAAGATTTAATTTTCAAGCTTCATTTTGAGACTTTTTGAATTAAATTATAAATTAAAGAGTTGTCCTTCATGGCTGAGGATCGGAGTCCCTTAATACATTGTTCGATTAGCAAGTTTCTAGCAATTTGCTGAATTTCATTTTGTTATACATATGATATTTTCTACATGTAAACAAAAACAAGGCACGAGCCCTGTTTACATTATATTAACATCCACTGAATATTTTTTTCCTTTATTTCTTAAAAAAAACCATTGCGCTAATCACTGCATGAACTACATTAGGCATGTCACCTGTACAAATTTCTTGATCAGTGGCTGTTCCATCAATGAAACGTATATAGACGTCCGCATCATTAATACAATAATTATACTCTTTAATCCATCTTTAAATGAATATTTAAACAGATATAAATATAAACAATAAAATGTCTTTGTTTGTTATTACTGGAATTAACGGTCACAGCTATTGCAGAAAAAAATTACATAAAGTAAGCGGGTTATGTATTTTTTCTGCAACAGCTGCTTCCGTTTATAATGACCTTAAAAACGTAGGTCCCGTGTCACGGTAGGCGCTGGCACGATAAAGAACCCTCATTGCTCAATGGCCCCGACTGCCGAGTATAGGTCTAAATTTGAAGCCCTTCACCGGCATCGGTAACGTCTCCATATGAGTGAAAAATTCTCGAGAGGGACGTTAAACAATATACAATCAATCAATCAAAAATTTCAGCAATAAAACACAAAAAGAAAGTATTTTATTGTTGAAATGAAGAAATTTAAGTTCTGTATCTTGTTTGTTAATCAACAAATGATGTTCCAAGTTTTGCTGAGCATTAGATAATGCCTAAGTTAGGAATTGTAAACATTAAAATTGGTTATAAAAAAACCAGTTGAAACTGCAACCATGCCCCTTTAACATATATTCATTTAATAAATTCATGCCAGTTTCTTTATGGATATAAATCTAAATATCTTTTAAAGTTGTTATGAATAGAAGTAAAATACAAGTGGAAAACAATTATTTGGATACTTGCTATTGGACTCAATTAAGCTCCTTTAGCCGTATAAGAGATTTATTTTTTATGGAGCAACACTGTAATTAAACGAACATCTAAATACACTGAAAAAAATCTAGCGTAAAAGAGCAAACATGAAATTTAATATCTAGTTCATTTTTTTTTTTTACAAAAGGTGCGTTATGGTTTAAACCCAGAACAAATCTTTAAGGACATCAAAGTACTGAAAAATCGTGTTTGTTTACATAAATTGATTGGGTTTTTTTTCTGTTTGATTATTTGATTAACAGCCTCTTGAAAAATCGCACACGTATTGACAGACCGCATCTTGACAGCAAGAGCTGCAAATGAAGACCTGTACGCGAAACACAGGGCCATTGAGCAGTATGGTATGTTTTCCTTGCCCTGCCATTGCACCCCCGACACGCTTTAATCACCACGACTTGCAAGAGTCTAATCAAAAAGAAAAATCACTTGCATATGAAGCTTTCTTAATATTTTCATAAGTCATATTATAATTACTATATGTGCAAAAAAAAAAAAACCCCACAATTCCTTTATACACTGCAGATTATAAATTTTTAATGGAACGGTGCCTCAGTCTTAATTTTTAGTTTCATAAATCAGCTGAAAACATAGTACTTATCACATTCAGTTTTATGTCATTTTGACTGCTTATGACAAATTACAATAAATCTACGTATAGGATTCTTTAATTCTTTTCTTTTTAATTAGCTAGAGTTTTGGAATTTGTTTCTCAAATATTCCTTTTCTGTGTTTGTTTATTTGATGTTCGTTTTTTTTCTGACAAATGGTCCAGAAAATTATGATGTATGGCACACTTTAGGAGAGAACTATCCTCAAATTAAAAGAAAAAAAAAAGATCTAATTAGTGATTGTGTTTATCTCAACTAGTTACTTTTTAATAATGCGATTAAGCAAACAAATACATGTAAGTATTAAATGAAATATAATTGTTAATTAAAACTGAGGATTGTAGCGCTTAAAAAAGGAATTCACTTCTAAAATGAACAAATAATCCGAATATGTCCAAGTTTCTCGTTTGAACAAAAACAATTCTTTCAAAAAACAAACAAACATACGTACAAACAAAAAACCCAAACAACAAAAACAAAAATACGTGTCATTATCCCATGACGTGTAAAATGTCAATAATTACAATATGCCATGAGGTTGCTCTCTTACTTAGTGTTAAATGGCTATAGACATGTATATCTTTTATAGACATTAATGTTAAAGTGTAAATAATGAAGGTCAAAATAACTGGCAGTTGAACACAACGTCCCCTTGACACCACGCCAAATAGATAGTCTGTTATGAAAGCAACATACTATGCATATATACAGACATGCAGATTTCTATAATGCACTACTGATAGAGCAATATTTATTCTTATAATCAAAAAAACCCAACGCAATTGCGACATAAAAACGAAATGCATGAGCCGTTCTTCCTTGTCTAATTATAAATCTGACGGGTGGATGAAAAGTACTCGGCCAATTTAAGCCCATTTACCGTGACTATGTCATTGTATAGCTAATAATTAAATTCTTTCCAAAAACTAGGGAAAAACCCTAGTTAAATACTCAGATATGCATGTAGAATTAAAAGAAAAAACTAGAGAAAGGGAAATCAATACATGTAATTATTAATTATAAATAAATGACTTCATTATTCTGGATGAAAAATGCTTAATCATTTTCTGTGTCCTATTGAACAAGTATTTGTTGTAAAATATTTTTAACAGGGCCGCAGACCTCTTAAGAATATCTTTACATATTTAAGAAACAGAATCCCTATCGAAATTATAACTTTTAACAGATATAAAATGATGTCATTTTTATTGACTGGGGTATAAGGCTGAAATTATTATTTTTCTATTATTTTTTATGAATTTGTGCCTTATTAATATTTCAATATGCATGCAATGTCTTCTTAATATAATAAATCTTCACTTGATTTTTACATTGTGTGATTTCACAGACAATGAGGTAGGAAACTTTTGTTCTTATGAAGTATTCTGGAAGCAATCAACAAATGAAACAATTTATGAACTCCAAAAACACCATCAGTTTCAATGAAGGGGGGGGGGGTCTTCATGAATAGTGTTTTTTGTGTGTTTCCAATTTTAATGAAAGAATTTAAATTGAGTAAAACTTCACGCCCTTTATCATTCCCTACATTCAAAGGACAATTTAATTTCTTTTACTAAATATTTCGTAAGTTGTATAAAGTAACGATTTCCTTTTTGTTTTTTTCTGATACATTTAGATTATTTGTGATTAAAATCTTTCTCAACCCATCGATGATAGATGGACAATTTTTTGACGATGAATTTGCATGAACTTTTCAATGATATCTTGACTTTATTTAGCGCCTTTAAGTAAGAAATACAAATATTAATGAAATAATTAAAAGATAAATTTAACCAAAAAGCATCTTACCGAAATGTAAATCCCAAAATATACCTAATAAAATCAAGTTAGCGATATCATTGCATGAAAAACACTGTATATTCTAGATTTTTTCCAATGACTAAATTCACTTCCTGGTTCATACTATTTAACTTGTCTCAAGTTCCATGACCAACACTATCACATAAAAAGAGTTCTAAAACTGTAACATCCCAAGAATAAACTCTGTAACTTTCGAAATAATGTCGGGAATTAATTTTTGGAAAATTTGAACTAAAAAAAACTCATGTTAAAAATATGCTCTTTTACAATTTTACAGAAAAGGCAAAGTTAAAAAAATGGAAATATATAAAAAAAATCATGATTTTTATACCTATGCATTTATAGCTTTGATATACAATTAATTATTGTTATTCCTTAATTACTTGTGAATTATAATTAATAATAATTATAATTAATAATAATTATAATTAATAATTATTAATTATTTACTCGTATCTTTAATCGACGAAATACACATTTTACTTTCCGTAACATTTTTTGACTAAGGAATCATTAGGCATGAAATACAATTATATTTGTATAGATTTTATCGTACACACGAACAAAAGAAAAGAGCGCCCCTTTTCTCGTAAATATAGAGCAGTCTGTATCTTCTCCGGTTTCCTGAGTCGGTGTATTGTCACCATTAAAATGCCGCAGCTGAGTGTTACAATGTATATGTATCAGATGTTTTGTATGGTTTTCAGATAAAGCTACATTTCATTGTATATAATTTAGTCACTGTTTACAAATTATTCAGTAGCCGAGTGACGCTTATTTATTCATGTACTGACCAGCTTTTGTAATTTAATTCAAAGAAACATATTTAAAGTAAACAAAAAAGGTCAAAGGCGAGGGTTGAACGTTGATTTACACTGGGTATGGATTTTTTTTCTTCTAAAGTGCAGTTCGGTTTTTGTCAACTCCGTATATTTGATATATTTAAACAACTTTCAGAATTAGATTATCAGGTGATAACTTTCACTTGTTATTTTTCACGTATTTTCTTGTTTAAGGTCAAGATCAAGTAAATGAAAGGTGCCTACAGATTTATCAAACTTGAGAAATAAATTCCTTTATTAATGCTTTACAACTTTAGCTTGGTCAAATAAGGTGTTTCGGGGCATAATTTGTAGGTAAACAAGATGAAAAACTGTACTTTAAACTGTCATTTTCAATGAAAAATTAAGAAAACCAGTCATGAATATGGGAGTTTTTTTCGTATTCGGCAAAGGAAATGTATCCAGATTGCCTACAGTCTCTCAGAAAACGGTAATTAGTATGTTCATGGCTTCTTTAAATCAATATCAAATTTAATATAGGTATCCGGTTTACTTTTCATATGATTTCAATTTGAATGACATGAAAATACCCTATTTTCTACATAATTCTGCTAAAGTCGTAAAGTACGAGAAAAAGAAAGTTGAAATTGATTATCACGTCATAATGGATCTAGCACCAAAAAATTAGTCTCAAGTTATTTACTAGATCTTGACCTTAAACAAACCCTACTTCACTTGTCAACATTTTATCAACAGGAAAGAAATAGACCCTGATAATGTTAACATTTCGGTCAGGATTTCCAATTCGTTAATGGTTGATATGTTTAATGAATTTCCCTACTTCATTCAGCATTCCTCTGTTAAAGGACTACCATTTATTTCTAAAAGGGGGAGTGAAGGGTGCTGACGGAATTTTTCGATTCGGACTATTTATTTTCACTTCCGTTATGGACGGATAATTTATTTTCAATTTGATCAAGAAAGGAATTTTCGAGGACAGATAATTAAATTTACAAAATTTGCCAAGTAACAATTTCTGAATTTTATGGATAATTCATAATGTGTTAAGGTCTCTTAACTAGTATTTTTCGGTATTTAAGAACTATGTACTATGAAGTTATCATATGATTGAATAATTTCCATCTCTCTGATTGGCTGAGATCCAACCATGTTAGAAAAATACTACATACGTTGTATTGACCTGCGCGTGACGTTCCAGGTGAATACAAGGGGTAATTAATTGTATATTATATTTTGATTTGAGCAGCCCAGGAAACACTTATCACTCTTACTGTTAGCAGAATACAAATAACATAATTTACATACATAGATTCTGTACTAAATTTTTATAAGATGGCCTTAATTGAATATTAATAAACCCATATATCATTGCCTATTTTGTTTTTAAATTTGAAATATCCTACACTCTGCTGCGGCACAAAGTCGAATGCGGTTAATTTAAAACAAGTTTGTTAAAATTATACTGTGGAATCATTTACCTTTATTATTTGACGAGCCTCATATACACCAATTAAAAACAAGAAATCTGTGAGCCAATGCTCACTAGTAATACCCCCGCTCTGATGTAAATAAGCACTATCATGTTAATATATAAGCACAAGTTCAATTACAGGCAGATGCACAGAAAAATATGAAGTTGACATCAGATTCAAATCAAAATTAATCCCACCATATGGCATGCATCAACAAAGGGTGTAATAAAATTTCAAGCATCCGCTATGAATAGCTAATGAGAAAACTGCGACGAAAATTTGTTATGTGTGAAACAGACAGACGCACAGACAAACAGGAAGTTGACATCGGATTTGAGCGAAAATGTATCCCACCATATGGCATGCCTCAGAGAAGATTGTGTTAAAATTTCAAGCATCTACGATGAGTAGTTGCTGAGAAAACTGTGACGAAAATTTGTTTCGGACGGACACACAGACACACGGACACACAGACAGACACACAAGGGTAAAACAGTATACCCCCCTCTCCTTCGGAGCGGGGATATAAAAATAAAAGAAGGAAAAGTGGGAGTTCGCTACGAATTGTTTCTAAATTATTCGTAAAATCACCAAAAAAAAAGACTGAATAAATGAACATCTACAATGTAGAGCGAATGTGAATGGGACAATAAGACAAATCTTACCGAAACGATAAATCCTAATCACTTCTATGTGTAAAAAGAAGGAATTTAAGCATACAAATGATAACACGGTTTACTCTGATCATCATGTTTTTAATTCACTTCCTCTTTTTGTGTTTCAGGTATTCATAAATAAGTCTTCATATCTCACAGCGGTATAATATCACAGCAGCTTTAAAGTTGTAAAAGTTTGTTTCGAAAAGGATTTCTGAAACATTTTATTCTTAAAAGGACTATCCTTCGAAAATTTCTAAATAAAGGTTGATTAAAAAAAGAATTAAAATATGAAAGAGGTGTAACATATTTACCTTGTTTCGATTGATAAATGGATAATAAAAGTTAACTTCTTCGACTTAAAGACTTTCTAGTGCAGCAAACACGGTCAATATCAAACAAGTATTTCTATATTGAAAAAAAGACATCCCGACGTTTAGTTAATTTTTTTTCATACCGGCCTCCTTTCCCCCTATCGATAATTAAAATGCAATAAATATATACTTTTTCATTTTTTTCTGTCAATCCATATGGCTTTCAAGTATGATATATCAAAAATCATTCTTTATTTACAAGAGGTATCTCTTTACACTAAAAATATTGTACTAGGAAGATTAGCATGGAATTAAGCTGGTATGAATGAACTTTTTTCAAACACATTTTCGGAAAAAATAGAGATGGGGCATTCCCTCGTTATCTTTAAAGAAATCTGCGACATTTCAATTTTCTTTACAGGTTATAATTTTGTCACAATTTAAATGCCACGGCGGGGTAATGCTACATTTCATTGTGTAACCGTAATCCAAAGTTTAATAACTTTTTTTAGCGCTTAACCCCACATTCAGGTAAGAGATCACATTGCATTCAATATAAGCTTATTATTATCACCTGCATTTAATCATTAAAGGAAATAAACACATAACTTTGGTGGATCCATTGACCTGTTTTACCTGCTTCAGTAATGTGACACATTTTGTGCTGAAAGTTGGTTAATTAACAGAGTCACCGTGTAGTATCTTGGGTATGCCAGGACATCGACGATAGTTTGATAAATTGGATAATTTTAATAATTAACTAGTGTTTTATCATAATAAAATTTATTTGTGAAATAAAATTGTAAATATATTATATATTCTTAAATGTTATTAGATTTAAAATATAGAGTCCTCCCATATCAATTTCAAAGGTCCCCGCCCACTGACAGATACACGAGATTGACATGCATATGTATCATATACTTGACCATCATTCAAATGTAATTCATACTTTTTTATGGATTTCAGCCAGCAGGCTTACATCTTATTTTCCCCGCGAAACTGTCTGACGAGATTACATGCACGATCAAATAATGGATGAAGCGATCATTAAGTTTGTCCAGATGATGAAATCTTTTATCACTAGCAACTTTTATTAAATACGGTACAATAATTTATGTAATTTATTAAGATTTGTTTTTGGTTAGATATATATTTAAAAATACTACTCTGCTTTGAGAATATCAAGACTAGATCGGGTTCGGAAATACTGTATACTTTTGTCCTACGTCACACTATGACGAGTTTGGCAGACGAAGTAAATAAATCAGAGGTCTCGAAAGTACCCCACAACATTTATGTCAGTTTTAATATGATTTGATTTTATTTGTCTTCATATGAAAAAATGTGCTTAAATGCTAGAATAAAAAGTTTGTGTGTTTACTGTATTAATAATATTAGTAATCTCTTTTAAAAGGATTCTCAAAAAAAGTATGTTGGCGAGACAGAAGATGCTTCTCAGGATCAGGTCAATCAAGATTTGTTTGGCGACAATAATCTCATTTAATGGACAACACGTTCCAGAGAAACTTCTAAAAGATATTTGTGCGCTTATTAATTAGTGCAACAAGACAATAGTAATACATGTTCCCTGTAAATAATTCAGTCATTTTCTGATGCATGATGGTATAACTTAACAAAATTCCTCAATATTGTTCCATGCCATTTCATTATCTTGAAATTAATTGGAAATTTAGACTCAAATGTTATATCTTTCATATTTTACCGCATACTTAAATGGATTGACTGATATTTGAACACAAACTCTTGGTCATGAATACATTCAGTTAAGTCATATAAATTCCATAAATCAGAATATCTTTACGATATGAATTATTGGAGAAAAAGAACCTTAACAACTCAAACTGTGGAGTAGCTGGAGAAAAGTCCTTCAAGCACAGACCATAGAGATACATCCCAATTTAGAGTAGAGGACCAGGGATTTCATGCAAGGTTACATACAAGCACTAAAATATGGGTTGAAAACTGTCAGTAATGTTTTAAAACTTTATTTAACTCAGCAATGTACATGTATTTACAACTTCAAGATGTTTTAATGTGTAATTGTTACATTTTATAGAAAGCATATTCCCGGTTTCTGAAAGGACAGCTTTGTGCCTGTCCATGGTTGGATACTCAGAAAGCGGATTTCAAGGTATATATAAACTGATAACATAACAAGAGGCCCATCGGTCACGTTGCCTACCAGAGTATAACTTTGACCATGCTGTGACCAGATTTCACCTTGTAATATCTATTATCCTGCTACAGACAAATAAGTACGAACGATAGCAATGTTCTCCCGCCTACCTCCAAGTAAATTTTCAAGTTTCGATATTAGAATGATTTTTTTCTGTATATTGATATTTTTTTTATAGATTTTCATAAAACATTTCTAACTTTGGAAAACAACGAGATATAACTCAAAAATTTGGGTAAAACTCGTGTTAGTCACTTTAGAAATCAATAGAAAACAGAAAATATTTAAAATACACCCCCCCCCCCCCC
>PRKT01000456.1:65300-107247 GCA_003671525.1 Saccostrea glomerata
CCCCCCCCCCCCCCCCCTCCCCCCTCAGAATCAAATGGTGGTCTCCTATCCTGTTTTGAATCAATAAAGTGGATCCTTAGTCTCCTGTTCTTGGTGCTATTATTGATAATCAAATGAACACAATGTGGATGCTGGAAATATGATCTTGATTGACATTGATACCCTCCACACAAAATATGTTATGTAAGTTGAGATTTTCAAATCTAATAGCATTTTCAACACCTGTACAGTAAATATATGAAAAAAGTCAATTATTATTTATCTAGAAAATTTATTTAATAAGCATTTTCTTCAAATCCAAAGACAGGCTGTAGGAAAACTGGACAGGTGCAAATTATTTCCATCACTTCATGTTCATGTAGATGAAATGAAATCTGAAAATATGAGAAAAACAGGAAATACCATTATTGAAAGTAATTTGTGTTTTAAAAAGTGAAATAAAAATGCATTGAAACATTTAACATAATTTGCATATGTATATCCTTAATTGCAATTCTACTGATAGTTTTATTATTAAAACAGTTCAATAATCTTGCCAGGTATACTGTATGGTTTATAGTTGATATTAAGCATACCATTTCCCTTTAATGATGGATTAACTGCTTGACTTGCTGCTTGAATGGATCCATTGGTCCATTTTTTTTTGGAAATGGCTAGCTAGGCCTACAACACAATATGCATGCAGTAATATGCTATGGGATTACTAAATATACATTGTAGAATAAGATGGCATTATATTTTGAAAAAAAATACAAAATTAATCATGCTACATTGTATTCTGTAGTGAATTTATGTTATTCAAATAAATGCAAAACTTTTATCGGAATATGAACCATTGAGATTAATGAAAGGATATTTAAAAAAAACATTTCCGAGTTTCACCTTTACCAAAATGAAAAACAAAATTACATAGCACATGCATACTTAAAAAAAAATGTGAAATGCTCTAGAAGTATACATACCCTGACCTATGGAGAAATTGATGCATTTTTTATTTATTCATTCTTTAAGCCTGAAACTCTTGCCAGCTACAATGATAAAAGTATTATATATATATAAATATTTTTAATGTACATGTAATCTAAACAAAAAATGATTTTTTTTTCATTAATTCAGAAATTCTAGGAAATTACAACTATAGATCTGAAGCAGAGGTTCTATGTTTTCAACATAATGATACTGATAATTTTTTTTATAATGTGTAGCATGTTTGTTTATCAAAAGACAACATAACTACTTGTTTAGGCTTAGTGAATCATTGACTGAAACAATAAAAACATTTATTTAATTTACCCTAGGTTAAATGTGTGTTACTGATGACTTCCATTACTATACAAAAGTCATATAGTCTCAAAGAAAATGAACTAATTGAACTCAGTGTATATTTAGTGAATTTAATTTTTAATAATTCTAAACAGTGACAGTGTGCAACTTTGTATGGGGATGGGGAGGGGGGGGGGGTTACACACAAGGCACTGCATAACAGTTTTTCACTGATTGTGTACATCTTAATGAACATACACACACTCGGGTTTTTTTCTTTGATGTTAACAAAAGCATGTCTACATACTGTAGATCTACACATGTACCTACGTATAGATGCGCATACATACCTGGCCTGGATCTACGGAGCTGGTGCAGATCGTCTAAGTTTTCCATTATTTTCCGAAATTTTGTCCTCATATTCTCGTAAAAGGGGTAAACAATGCCTTGACTCACATTTTATCCCTATTTTCTCTAAAGATTGCCTGGTTAATGCGTGAAAATCCACTGCAAATCTCAGCTGATGTCGCCACGTTTTTAGATGTAAACAACATTCCATGTCATCGAGTGCAAGCGCTTGGCTGAAGCCGAATGCAGCCAAACGACACATTAAAAAGAGAATTATTTTAAAGACATGATATTTTATATACGAGAAAATCACTAATTATTTTTTTTATTTAAAAATGAAATTATTGCCGTTTATTACAAATTCTTGCAAACATCGTAAAATAGTTATTTTGAGCTCTATTTCCTTATTTGGATCAATCAGGGCGGAGCAACTGTCATGACGTCAGACCTCATTATGACCTCATTACCATATTTTTTCCGGTGTTGCCTTAACTGTACTGCGTTGACGCTGGTAAAATTTCAAGTTGCATGGCCCAGATTCTATTCTTCAGCATCAGATTTAAATGTCGATCAAAGTCATCCGCTCCGTTCTCCATCCATGTTTTAAATGTATCTATGATTTTGAAGGAAATTGCAAATAAGTTTCCTGATATTTTATGGTAGTCCTTTGATCCTAATATCCCTTGCTAATCACGCGAAAAACACAATTTC
The DNA here is from genome assembly GCA_003671525.1 of Saccostrea glomerata. Classification (NCBI taxonomy): domain Eukaryota; kingdom Metazoa; phylum Mollusca; class Bivalvia; order Ostreida; family Ostreidae; genus Saccostrea; species Saccostrea glomerata. The sequence continues at coordinate 67,623 of PRKT01000456.1, forward strand.
AATCTGGCTCTGTTAGATCTATGGTCAAATTTGATTGTAGTTTTCAATTATGTCGATATATCTGCGATAATTTAGTGCTAGGTTGGTAACTTCATCTGACCTGAAAGGAATATTAATTTTGTGTGCTTTTTTTCTTTTTCTCCATGAGAAATTGTTATTCAACTTTTTTACTAAGAGAGGATCGTAATCTTCACAGAAGATAACAATATCTTCGTCAATTCTTTTGGTCATATACATAATAGAAGAGGGTTTCATCAGGAATTTCCAAAATAAAAAAAGTCTAATGTTGTATAATACAACTACATGTATATTGTTTAAAATTGGATATCTACATATAAATGTAGGTGAATACAACTATTTCAATTCAAGGCATAAAATATATGAACACAAACCAAGATGCGTTATTACTCATTCTATAAACATGGTATATATACATAATACAAATAATATGCATGAGAAATAATAATTTTAGTTACATGTAATTGTAAATTTATTGTAGGAGTTCATTACTTGTAATAATTTTTGTAGAAACAATTCATTTCTATCAGTTGGAGATTAATTCCTTCCCCCGGCCTCCACTATAATTTGTACCCCCGAGTGCAACACACCGAAATTGAAGGCTGTCCCTCTTTTTGATTGATTGATTATATACTGTTTAATGTCCCTCTCCAGAATATTTCACTGATATGGAGACGTCACCATTGCCGGTGAAGGGCTGCAAATTTAGGCCTATGCTCGGCACTCAGGGCCATTGAGCAGGGAGGGATCTTTATCGTGCCACCCCTGTTGTGACACGGGGCCTCGGTTTATACGGTCTCATCCGAAGGACCGCCCCATTTAGTCGCCTTTTACGACAAGCAAGGGGGAAGTGGAATTCTCGGAAACAATATCTGGATCAAAATTATATCTAGAAGTCCCTCACATAAGTCAATTGAAGTTGAATGATATTTTAGGCACCAATTTTCACCTAGAAACAGTCATATCTGCGTTCCAGCATGCTCTTACCAGATATTCATTTAAGTGTTCTTGTATTTCTAAAACGAATCCCGAGCTGGGAAACGAGTAACAATAAGCTGGGATATCACTTTGTTCCGCCGTAAGTTAATAAAGGATTACTTTCATCTCAATCACTGTAGGAAACTAATCAGTTCAATTTACCTTGAAAATTTTGCTTCAAAATCCGCGCCCCAGTATGTCACCATTCCACGCACGTTTTATCAAATATTTACTTGGCTTAATATCTTAAAGTATTTTAACACAATATTTTTGTAACTGAAGTATATATGCAATGGATTTTGAACCTCGTAATCTGTCGCCATAATTGCTATTGCAATGTTGATCTAGTTTTAAAAAATATTTTCGTATCTGACTTAGAGATTTTCTTTGCAGTTCGAAATAAACTGTTTAAAAATATTGACGTTCACTGGGACATTCCCTAAATGTTAAGGGCAATTCAAGCTTCAAAAATGCAAAGTCTATTTTTCTTATTATACCCGCCCCCCGATTGAAAAGCGGGAGGGTATATAGTAATCGTTACTTCCGTCCGTCCTTCTGTTACGCTTTGAAGTACCCATTTCTTATCCGCAACTCCTTTCATACCACTTAATGAAATTTTCACACAGTCTTTATTACATATAGCCATTGTGCAACTCCTATTTTCTTTTTTAATCCGACACACATTTTGGGTTTCCCACAGCAAACCAATGACACTGCTGTTATATTAATATGGGAGGCGGGTGGTTTCATTTAGTGAGCTCATTGCTCACAGTACCTCTAGTTTTTTTTTTTCAGGAAGAAGCGGTAAATGAAATAATGAGCAGCGATCGAATGAGAAAAATCTGACTGAGCTGGCCTGCCTCTCGTCTGGAGTACCAGTGGATATGCTCCCTATACCTTTTGTAAGAATCTTACTTTCAAGCATTATGCTACAAATATTGGAGGGGGCTATTAAGTCACAGAAAATGTTTTTTTTTATTCTTTTTAAATTGGAAGAGAAAAGTTAGAGTTTATATAGGAACATAATCAATGTCATATACTCAGAAATTAAGAAAATATTACTCGAAAATATTTACTCGGTTTATAATTTCTTGCAGTTTTTAATCTGGAACGTGATAGGGGATACATGTACTCTATCCCCATTTTTCTTTCCAAAACATAAACTTTTACTTTAGAAAATATTCATAAATCATCCTTATTCACAGACCATTTGATTTTAATCTCTACAGGACGAATTATTAATTGTGGACTTTGGCGAAGATGCAGTAGAAGACCTGGTGATTGAAGACAGTCATGTGATTCTATGAAATGTATCTTTCTATCAATTTATAATTAAATACACATATTAAACATTTTGATGTACTCCTCTGCATCATGTTTCATATATTGAAGATCTGTAATAATTAAATTATTGTCAGAAATTTTGCGTTTAAAATTGGGACATCGGATTTGCCTTCATTGAATCATTATTTTTATACAGATAGCACTGAAGACAAGAAATGTCCAGAAAAAACAGATGAAGAGACAAAGGGAGATAATGACAGAGGTTTTCAAAGAGCTGAAGGTAAAATTTGAACATTTATCAGAAAAAATATATATTGTTAAGATATGTTTTGCGACTGTGTAATTTATACATGCTTTTGTAAAAAGGTTAGATTATTCAAGAAATTTATTATATAAATGAGGACTGACATTTTTTTAATTAAAAAAAAAATGGCGTCAAAATTTGAGAAAAGAATTGAAATAACGAGAAAAGCCAAAGCAATGTGAGTAACAATTTACAAAGACTTCATGGCAAGTTTTTATGCATGCGTCCATTAAAATTTATAAATTGTATTATATTTTGTGGATTTCATGTTCTATTCTCTAAGTATTTTCCAACATTCCCTTTAATATTGTGTCTTAATTTTATCAATGTTTTTAAACAGACAGCTCTGACCATAAAAAAGAATTTGAAAATCAAAGACAAAAGGAAGCTATGTCAGAAGTGTTTGAAGAACTTAAGGTAAATGTGCCATGTATGGTATTCCAACTTGCAATTTTGACCTACAAAAATAAAAAAGAGCAAAAAAATGTAAAATAATACTTTGAAAACATAATCTTAATTTTTCAGATGGTGGCATCAAGAGACTTGAAAAGAAAAAGAATGATTGAAGGAAAACTAGAAACATGGAAAACAATTCACGAAGACCTGATGGATAATGTTTTTACATACTTTATTAAAAGGTTTTCCTACTCTCTTAAATTTACAGTGTTTTTCTTCCTCTTATTTTATAGGTAGTTTGGAATAAGAAAGAATTGAACAAAAGACAAATAATGCAATAGAAGAAACTAATAGAAATAGGATGGCAAGGGTCGGAGGACATTAATAATTTCTTGTTGGCTATAAAAAACTTGACAAAATCTTTACAACTTATAACTTTACAAAAACCCTTTACAAAATCATTTGATCTCTTTAAGACTGTTGAGGCTGCATCTTTCAATGTTGTAACATAAGCTAAGGATAACAAGGACACAGCAAGTGAAGAAACTATAAGCAATAGTTTGATGGCCCTTGCAATGCGTATAAGTGAATCCATCAATACACATACTGTCATTTGTGTTGAACTTAAGAAGAAAGAATGCATGAATATGTTGCTATTCATTTCCCATTTTTTCTCTAAGTACTTTCAAAAATGTTTTAAAGCTTACAGTTGTCATCTAAACCAAAATAAAAAATTCAGCTAAACAATATAAAATTCAACTTCTCTTTACATTCGAGAATTTATTATATTTTGCAGATGCCAACTGTAGCAAAAAAGAAAACATTCAAGATCCAGACTTAGGAAATATTTTGGGTTTAAATAAAGGAGGAGCAGTCTTTGTGAATATCTGAAGTTTCATAGAGATAGATGTTATATTTCACCTTTGACACACATTTTTGTGTGATACATCAGCTGGAAAACAACCAAAAAATATATTATTATGGATGACTTTTGCAATGAATTAAGATATTCAAAGTACCGTTTAAAAATCGTTTAATAAAACAAGAGGCCCTTGGGTCACATCGCTAACCTGAGTAAATTTGGTTGTGCAGTTCTTTGCCAGACTTCCCCTCTTATTATACCTATTGTGCCCCCCTCCACCCCCTCTCCCCTGTCATGATATTAATAATTTAGAATCTACCCAGAATGCTTCCACAAATGTGTCAGCTTTTATGGCTAGGTTCTTGAGAAGATTTTAAAAGATTGGAACATTCAAAATAAAGAAAAAGATTATGACGTTATGTTGCACAAGATGACGTCCTACCTCGACGAATGTTAGAGGTTGTGAAACATTAGGAATGGAGAAAATATTGCCGTTTTTATACAATAACAACAGTCAGCATAATAATAACAATAGTGATGTACTTTGCATGCACTACGCCTATATAGAAGTCAGGGTTTGACACATGGTGCATGAGCCGGAGGCGATATTTTGACTTATATTTAAGAAATAAATAACAAGTTTATGAACTGCAATGCGAAGGCCTTCTCAGAAGATTTGATCACGTACCGACCCATTTCAATTCCGATTGAACTTAATAAACTTGTTATTTATTACTTATATATACATTTGAGATGGACAATTAAATATTAAATTTAATAAATTCGGATATAAATATTGCATTAACCGGTCGCCGTAGATTTCCGTCAAAAGTAGGCATGGTGTAAATCGGTTTGAAAGGCGGTTACGCTTCGAATTCGTCCGGCTAAGAATTCTATTTCGAAGGAAAGATTTTGTTAATGGCTACTTGTGATCAGTGATAGTGAACAGATTCTTGTCTGGGAATATTTTTGTGTATGAAAATTGATAATTAATGCTGAAAAGACACAAGAAACACATCAGAGCATTGATGATAAAAAGTTGGAGGAATTTCGGTCGCCCGAAAGGGATAGGTGGATCCGATGGATTGAGACACTTGTCCAAGCCAGTTAATTTGCAATCGTGTACTGGATTTGAACAAAAACATTCAATCTAAGATTTCAGTAACTATTTAAAGGCATATTTCTGATGTATACACGGAGACACTGGCGACAGCTTACACAGATGTACGACAGCGCCGATCGAGGTATTTGTCAGGTGTTCGTGGCGTGATTGCAATGCTTTGATATTTCCCCACATATTTACACATTTATCATGAGTAGAATTTAATGAAAAAATATAGTATTAGGCCGGAATTAAAAATATCTTTGTTTCCCCTAACCCCACCCTTAATTCTCAAGTTGGGTCGGTAGGTAGGTAAACAATTTTATTTTCGGACAGCAGCTTTGAAAATACATTCTAAAATTTAATAGAAAATTACCTTTATAAATAGGAAAAGTACAAAAGAAAGCGATTTGTGAACAAATTGCTAAGTATCGTACATATGCCGTATAAAAGCAAAATTCATGATTAATTAATTCACAACTGTTATTTAGTTGAATTTGTGAAATATCTTACGCCATTACATTTATATAAATTGAATAAAACAGACAAGATTTTCAAATACACAAAGACCAGACATACGAGTATATTTTTTCAAACCTTCCATCAGCCTTCAGAGCTTATAGACGATCACTGTACTGTTTTTAGGGCCATGAGATTTTGTAGTGGTTGTGGAGCATTTTGCTTGGAGTAAAGAACTACGTGGCTGATTTTAAATCGCAGATTCAAATCACACCGAGTAACGTTGAAAACGGTCCTTCAAAGGGGACCATAAAAACTAATGTCCAGTGTCGCAGAAGATGCTGGCTCTAAACAGATCCCCACTGCTTAATGGCATAAAATGTGCTGTGTACGTCTAAATTTGGAGCAATGGGGGAAATGTTTAAATGTCGTCCTAACAGATCTCGAAGGGATTAAAAGCATAGAAACAACCAATCTTCAAGGGCCTAATTAAAGAAAACACACTGAACGTCTCCGGAAGCTGAATCATGATTTCCAAACTATTTGGAAAGAGTATGTTAACAATATTTATTTGAACCAAACCGAATCTACAAATGATTAAAATGCTATTTACAATGTCATACATGTAGTCACGAAGTTTATCACATTTGAATTATGTTTATGAGTGTCACAGTTGTAATTAAATTATAATTATTATTAAATATTTGCTTTCATGCTTTGCGCAATATTAAGTACGTATTCCGATTGGCGCGCATAGCCAATCGAATACAACCGGTTTTGCAGGTATGTGAGAGCCATGTGCGAGTGTTCTGTTTTGTACAGGTGAGTTTCTATTTTTAGCATTCCCTTTACGTATGACTGACCAGTGACCTACCATGGACCAATGGATTTCGTTATACTAATTAATATGCATGTTTTACTAACCCGTGCACTATATAAAGTAAGAAACCCGCCGAAGTCCCCACCCCAAGCTCTACAGCCTTTACAGTAGTAGATCGCTTATTCAGATATTCACAGATCGATTCAATCGATATACTATATTATATTTTTCTGACTTGATACTGGATGCCTGGTAAGATGTTCATTAGGGCCCCGCTTGGCGGGCGCCCTATAGTGATCAGTCTGTCCGTCCGTCCGTCCGTCCGGCTGTCCGTCCGTCCGTCCGTCCGAGATCTCTTGTCCGGAGCATATCTTCTCTCTCCTTGATCCAATCTGGCTCATACTTCACCCACAGAGTGCCTTTGGGTAACCGGTGTGCAGTGACCTTGAACCAGGTTTCTAGGTCAAAGGTCAAGATCATAGCTGAATTATATGAAAAATCCTAGTCCGGAGCATATCTTCTCTTTTGTTGGCCCAATCTGGCTCATACTTCACCCACAGAGTGCCTTAGGGTAACCAGTGTGCAGTGTCCTTGAACCAGGTTTCTAGATTAAAGGTCAAGGTCATAGCAGGATTATATGAAAAATCCTTGTCCGGAGCATATCTTCTCTCTCCTTAGCCCAATCTGGCTCATACTTCACCCACAGAGTGCATTTGGGTAATCGGTGTGCAGTGACCTTGAACCAGGTTTCTAGTTTAAAGATCAAGGTCATAGCTGAATTATATGAAAAATCCTTGTCTGGAGCATATCTTCTCTCTCCTTGGCCCAAACTGCCTCATACTTCACCCACAGAGTGCATTTGGGTGACCGGTGTGCAGTGACCTTTAACAGATTTCTAGGTCAAAGATCAAGGTCATAGCAGAATTATATGAAAAATCCTAGTCCGGAGTATATCTTCTATTTTGTTGGCCCAATCTGGCTATTACTTCACTCATAGAGATCCACTGGTCAATGGATGTGCAGTGACCTTGGTCGAAGTTTCTAGGTCATGGTCAGAATTACCCTTTCTGTTTAAAATCGCATAATTCTTTGCCATTAATTCCAGTAAATTTATATAACTCTGGATACAAGATAACTTCGATAAATATTAGTAAATTTGCAGTATCCATGAAGTCGTACTAAACAACTTTTCTGTATAACACAAATGTTCCTCTTCAAAATAATCCCTTTTAAACGACCTTACATTTTCATGTTCATTGATGAATGCGGGGCCCTTTGAGATGGCCACCATCTCAATGATATCTAGTTAATCTTGTAATTCATTTACTTGTTTAATTTATGTAACGATCTACTGGCAGTCGGGTAAATATCTATTAATTATTACTTTTCGTAAATGTTGAAATGTCTTTATGTTTCGTGTTTGTCTATGTGTATTGTTTTGTATGAGTGCTGTGAGAGTGTTTTTCTATTTTCTAGGTTTTTCTTTATATCCATTAAAATATTTAAAACGACCGAACCAGTTTTGTTTTGAATTCTTCTAACAAGACCGTGACCCTGTGACAAATGGCGCCCACGTGAATTTTCAACTTGAAGTGAATACTACAGTGATGTGTATGTTGATTTCCACGATGAATTATCGTCAGCTTCAAGTTTTCCAATGGATGATGACCAGGGTCCAGTAATCCACTGAGGGACGAGAGGATTGTCCACAACGCCCGTGTGTATGTGTCCAGTGCCTATTACTTCCCCATGGATCCGCCTAGGCTGTAAGTTTGCGCATTTTGAATACACGTGTTTGAATACATTTCTAGCTAGCTAACTTATGTTTAACATTCTATGGAATCGAGAACTGTGTCTCTCGGATGCTCAGTAATCCGTGTAACGTGACCAGTGAATTGTGTTCAGGTAGATTTTTCTATTCCGTGTGAAGTGTTCCGGAACTTGAAGCTGCAACTCAACAGTTTATTGATTTCTTTGAATTAAATTTAAAGAAAAATATTTGTGCGCACTTGTATTTATATTTTCTATGTCTCATTTGTTTGTTTTGTGTATTATTGTGATTTATGTTCTTTGTATTGATTTGTTTGAGAGATGCCGGCTGTGTGTAAGAAGTGCGTGTGTGAATTTTGATCGGGATCGAGCTCGATATTATTTTTCCTTGTTTTGATGGGAAACTTCCGGAAGTACAGAAAACGTGTTTTGAGTTGGTAAATGTTTTGTTTATCTGTGCTTGAACAGGCACCTATCGGAATTTAGACTGCCAAATGTATGTGTACTGTGCCTGATGTTGTTATATGTACTGTGTTGTCTACAGTCGTGTTTGTTTTGTTGACTGTCAATGTTTTTTTTTGTCTGTCATGCAATGTTATTGGTGCTGGTATTTTTTTTGGTTGATGTGTGTGACGTACAGTAGTATACAGTACCTGAAAATTATTCCCTGCGCGCGATCACTTTCTCAATTGCAGCATTACTAACCAAAGTACGGGACTTGAGAACAACAGGACTGTTGGACAAAGCATGCAGACAGGTATATCTGTGTTATTTTTTTTTCAGGTTAATTGTACATGTAGTTGTCATTGTTGTATTTGTACAGAATTTGAATGAGTGGCTGCTTGTGTGTTGACAAATGCGCATTGCGATAAGTGTATTTTTGCTTGCGATTTGGTGTCAGTATTTCGATCATTTTCAAATCAATATGGCAACTGGTGTTGATGAAACCAAGGGTAAGAAGGACTTACCAGAAGATATTGATGAAATCGAGGGTAAGAAAGACTTACAAGAAATTATAGAGCAAATCAATTCAGAACAACATTACAGGGTTATAACAAAAGAGGAGTATGACCTGTTGAAAGCGCAGAAAGTTCCAACTACCCCTAAGGTTAAACATGGTTTGAATGATGGTACCATTCCCAAACTACCATCCTTAGGTGAAGTACCCATCCCTAGTCACATACCCTCACCATGTTATTTACACCCGCCAGGTCTTATGTCATCACCTAAATTTTTTAATAGCTCTGCTCTGTTTCATCAAAATAACAATCGTACCCCTATAAAACTTCCAACTTTTAGTGGTAGTGAGCAAGCTCAGAAAGGTGAAGTGAGCTATGACGTTTGGTCGTATGAGGTTAGGTGCTTAAAGGGTCAGTGGCCTGACCATGTTCTTTTGCAGCCAGTGAGAAGTTCTCTGAAGGGAACGGCGAGGGAAATTCTGATTCCACTTGGAGAACATGCAACAGTTGAGAACATCCTCGCAAAGTTAGTTGATTTTTATGGGAATGTCTGCACACCCGAAAATATTATGCAGAAATTTTACTCGGATCAATAGGAAGGTGAGTCAATTGTTTCCTACGGGTCTAGATTAGAACAGTGTTTATCAAAAGCTGTAAAAGTAGGTCACATTGATGTTAATGCCAAGGACCCAATGCTTAGATCAAAGTTTTGGTCAGGTTTAAGAAGCACACAGTTGAGGAATGCAACAAGGCACAAGTATGAGACTGTTAAAAAGTTTCACTCCCTTCTTAGAAAAATAAGACAGATTGAACAAGAGGAAACTAGTTTGAAATCTGTGAATTCAGTTACCAAATCAAGTGTTGCTATGTCAAGTAATGCAGATTCATTGACAATTCAAAATTCTGAACTGCAAAATATGCAAAAACAACTTACAGAATTACTTTCTCAGATGAAGAAACTTGATAGCAGAATGAGTAAAATTGAGCAAAGTTCAAATGCAAATAATCAAACTCAAGCAACTGGTTTTAATAATACAGGTTCTTTTCAGACAAATACCTCCAACAATACTTACCACAGAGGAAATTTCCAGGGCAGGAAGAAATTTGTCAACAGAGGGAGAGGAATGTATTTCCAATCTCAGCAACCTCCAAACCAGCAGCAACAGACTCAGCAACCATGGCAACAGAGGCAGTTTACTCAGCAGTCTGGTAACATGAATGGGTTTGGTGCAGGTAGTACTTTAAACTAGTTTCATCTCCTGTTGCGGGGCAAACTGGAGATGCATTTCAAAATAGCCCTAATTACACCAAAAATCAATCCAGTCTTTTGTACAGGTTAGTTGGAGAATACAATGAATCTGATATTATTGTCAATGGCTTAAGAACACAAGCACTCATTGACTCAGGATACATGATTACCTGTATGTCGGAAGAATTTTTCAAACATTTAAACATTTAAACCCTAGGCCTGAGTTACATGACCTTTTAGAATTTGAACTCAATATTCAGAGCGCTAATGGCAGTGCTTTGCCATACAGCGGCTATGCAGAAATTGACATATGTGTACCTTCTTTGGTGAATTTACATATACTATTCCTGTTTTAGTAGTTCCCCAGACAAATTATTCAAGGCAAGTACCTATGATTCTTGGAACTAATTTCATTCGTTTTTACAGGAATGCTTGTAACCAGAATTCCACTGATTCAGATGAATCAGAACAATGGAAGATAGCACTTGACAGTATGAATGATGAAACACCAGTGAAGACGACTAACAAGTATACCATTCAAGTCCTACCAAATGAGACAAAAGTAATCAGAGGTCTGGTAAGAAATAACCAAGGTATTGTTTCAGCTTTAACTGAGCAAACAAATACTTCATTATCAGGAGGTCTCATTGTTTGTCCTAGAGTTATTTCCCTTACGCAGGGTAAGCATACTACTACTATTCCTGTCAGGGTTTGCAATATTTCAGCCTCTATTGTACATATACCACCGAAATCACTATTATGTTCAGTAAGTGGTGTCAAGTTAGTGGACTCTTGGAATCCTGAAACACAGGATCAAGGTATTAAGAAACCCAGAAAGTCTTTGCAGGAATTTGACATCAAGATATCAGAGAAGAACTTAACTTCTAAACAAGTGAGGCTAAGAAGTTTCTCTCTGGTTGGACTCATTTATTTTCAGATGGACCAACTGATATAGGTAAGACTGATATTTTAAAACATGAAATTAAGCTTACCGACAACACACCATTCAAAGAACCATACAGACGGATTCCACCTGGAATGTATGCAGAAGTACGAGAACACATTAAAGAGATGCTGGATGTTGGAGCTATTAGACCATCACAGAGCCCATATTCCTCCAACATAGTATTGGTCAGAAAGAAAGATGGTAGTTTACGTTTCTGCAAAGAATACAGAAAACTCAACTCCAGAACCATCAAGGATGCATACAACCTTCCACGCATTGACGACACTATCGACAGATTGGTTGGGTCTAACTTCTTCACCAAACTAGATTTAACGAGTTCTTACAGGCAGGTTGAGATAGAAGAGATGGACAAAGAGAAGACAGCCTTTTCAGTCAGCGGTGTTGGTCACTATGAGTGTAACAGAATGGGGTTCGGATTGACGAACGCACCTGCAACCCGCACCTGCCAGAGACCCCTACATTGTTACTGAACAGCCCAGCCCTGATATTCCTGTGTTTATTGTGAAAAAAGAGAATGGTAAAGATAAATCTAAGACCTTGCATAGAAACATGTTGTTGCCAATCTCTTATATACCCAGGTTATCAGAAACAGAGCAGATCAGTCCAGGTTCTAAGACACTCCCTTTAAAAACTACTGATCAGACACCCACCCCAGTCACAAGTACTCCTACTCCTTCACTTGAGAGTGAGTGTAAGGTAAGTGACGCTGCTATTTCAGTCTCAGAATCTTCTGACTCAGATTAATATTCTGATGGTGGACAAGTTTATATCATTCCACAACGTAGAGTAAGTAGAGTACATAGACTTCCAAGTTCTATTTCTCATCATAGTCCAAGTACTTGTCATGATTCTACTACAGTAAGTAGACTTCCAAGTTCTATTTCTCATCATAGTCCTAGTACTTGTCAGGATTCTACTGCTAGTACGTATTATAATACTACTGATTCTACCTTGAATCGCAATTTATCTACTGTACAGAGTACACCAACACCCCTCCCTAGACGTTCTACTAGACAGGTGAGAAAACCGGAAAGGTACGGTGAGTGGGTGCACCAGGTTACTCCAGTTTATTACGTATAGTATACACAGGGGAGAATGTCACATAGTTGTTGTTCATTTTGTTTGTAAATATGTTTGTGTTTTAATACTTTGTCTGTACAATGCTACATGGACATTGTGATTTGCTTCAGTTATTTAAAATGTCAGGAGCCATTTTCCTTAGCAGGGGAGAATGTCACAGTTGTTATTAAATTATAATTATTATTAAATATTTGCTTTAATGCTTTGCGCAATATTAAGTACGTATTCCGATTGGCGCGCATAGCCAATCGAATACAACCGGTTTTGCAGGTATGTGAGAGCCATGTGCGAGTGTTTTGTTTTGTACAGGTGAATTTCTATTTTTAGCATTCCCTTTACGTATGACTGACCAGTGACCTACCATGGACCAATGGATTTCGTTATACTAATTAATATGCATGTTTTACTAACCCGTGCACTATATAAAGTAAGAAACCCGCCGAAATCCCCACCCCAAGCTCTACAGCCTTTACAGTAGTAGATCGCTTATTCAGATAATCACAGATCGATTCAATCGATATACTATATTATATTTTTCTGACTTGATACTGGATGCCTGGTAAGATGTTCATTAATCTTGTAATTCATTTACTTGTTTAATTTATGTAACGATCTACTGGCAGTCGGGTAAATATCTATTAATTATTACTTTTCGTAAATGTTGAAATGTCTTTATGTTTCGTGTTTGTCTATGTGTATTGTTTTGTATGAGTGTTGTGAGAGTGTTTTTCTATTTTCTAGGTTTTTCTTTATATCCATTAAAATATTTAAAACGACCGAACCAGTTTTGTTTTGAATTCTTCTAACAAGACCGTGACCCTGTGACATGAGGATGAATATGCAGACATATTTACAACAACTCATATGTTTCCATAATGGCATGTAGTAAACATGGGAACATAGATGAATTGGTTATTAGATCAAAATTCAAAGTAAATAAAATGCAGTGAAATTGAATGATGTGTTCACTAGGTTGGCTCCTCATCTACTCCTGAGACGGGCCTTAGCTTAAATTCAAAGACAGGTTTGTTTCTTTGTTGTTAAACTTCCCTTTCGAAAATTTATTCACTCACATGGAGAAGCCAAGACACTTCCGAAACACTGTTAATTAGCCGTAGTAAGTTTTATTATCGAATTCTTTCAAGAGTGAAGAATTCCAATTAGCTAAAAGCATAAGATTTAGACGTCGCCATTGTTTTATGAAGAGCTAATACCCTGTAATCATATCTGGACGTCATTTTGTTTCCAACAAATGCTTGAAAATCACAGTAGAATAATGTTGGCCGTTATGATAAAAACTGATTTTCATGATATTGTATTTTATAAAACTTATTTCACAAAATAAATATTTGAATCATCTTTTGTAAAAAAATCTTCTCAGTCGGTGTGATTTAATTGGGTCGGTCGCGTTACGGGAAACAAAGGTATTTTTTATTTTGGCCTTAGCCTATATCATGAAGATTTAACTTAAGGTCTAACAAAAAGGATAAAAGTTAGAAACTGTACAGCTGACAAAAGTGACATAAAACTTGTGACCAATGGCTATAGTTTCTATCGGTATAATCTTTATATACACAGTTTTAATCGATCGCCAAAAAATGTACGAAGTACTTGTTACTTTGTAAATAAACAATTATTCCACTTGCTTACTTTGTTCATTTTGAAAAGCAAGTTATTTTATATTTATTTGTAACGGAAGATATTATTGCGCCGTGTGATGCGGCCTTGTATTGACCTCTGACCGATGACAAACTTCATACAGAATTGAATATATTTTCCCTCTGTATGTTTATGTAATGGATTAATTGATTGATTGTATATTGCTTAACGTCCCTCTCGAGAATTTTTCACTCATATAGAGAAGTCACCATATGCCGGTGAAGGGCTTCAAATTTTGACCTTTACTCGGCACTCAGGGCCATTGAGCAGTAAGGGATCTTTATCGTGCCAACGCCTGCCGCTGACACGGGGCCTCGGTTTTTAAGGTCTCATCCGAAAGACCTCCAACTTTCACTTCAAAGTGCCGAGCGCATGGCGAAAGAACAGTTGCTACCAATTTTAACGACTAGGTCAGTCGCGGCCGAGATACGAACTCACGTCCTCCCGATCATGGAGCGAGCGCTCTACCGACTGAGCTTAATGTAATGGAAAGATACCACAAATGTATATATTTAGGCATAGTGCATGCAAAGTACAACACTCTTATATAAATAGTAGTCAGGCTTTGACACATGGTGCACGAGCCGGAGGCAAGTGTACTATGTGTCAAATCCTTACTACTATTTAGGCATAGTGCACGCAAAACACAACAGTAATGTTATTACTATGCTGACTATTGTTACTGTTTAAAATCGGTAATATTTTCTCCATTTCCAATGTTTCATCACCTGTTACATTCGTTTACTATATTATGACATCACCTTGTGCAACATGTACGTCATAATCTTTTGCTTTAATTTTGAACATTCCATATGCTTTAGGTATAATCCATCGTCGCAAACCACGGCCAAAATGTACGCTCCACTCCCATCTGGAGAAAGCTTTAGATGTGGACTCCGGACCGTGGCTTGATACGATGGGTATAATCTACAGATAGTTTTAGAGGAGAATAGTATTTGAGTGAAGGAAGGGGGTCTACTGCAAGAAACTATTTTTGAAGAATTATTTGTTTATTCATAATCTTAAACTAAATATTCGAAAATAAGTTTATATATACCATAGTATAATATTATAAATAACCACGTCTGTGGCGTAATCGGTAGCGCGTTGGGACTTACAATCTCGGGGTCGTTAGTTCGCTCCCCGGTATATGGCCATTGTCGGATTTTTTTTTTACAAAAATTGAAGCTGTGCACTGTCTCGGCATAGTATGCTTACGCTCCAGAAATCCTTAGGACTCTATGCGAGAATAGTAGGGTATGGGTTATATAGAGATAAACTGGGAGGAAGCATAATAATAAATAATCATTTCTTATCATTTGTGTTGAGCAGATAAACAAAGTGCAAAATAATAAATAGGGTTGCTTCCTGCAAAATTTTTCGTGGTCACAGGGTGAGGGGCTTTTGTTTGTCTCTATACTATACTAGGAGATGACCATGATTTGAGTTTCTTCATATCCTTTTGTAAAGATCTACGTGAGCGGATCAAAGAATCTGATTTAAAGGAGGACATATGAGTATAAATAGCAGCCAATGAGAAAAATGGTGGTATATTTGATTTTTCTGGCCACATTCATGTTGCAGAGAGTTATTCACAAATACTAAAATACTGAATTTCTTTTATCATCAGATTTTTGTCATGCTTGTTCTTCTCAACAGTGTGCACCTTTGGTCTCAAATTAAATATACGCAAAAAATTTTTCTTAGCTGTAATTTGTATTGAAACATTTGAAGCAGGGCTTCTATTTCTATTTTAAATTCAAATTTGGCAGCAGTGGGCGTGACCTAGTTTGTTATTGTTTACACCGGATGTTGTGTTATCATGTAGGCATGGCAGCAAGAAAGCCAGTGCTGCAGTGTTTGACTTACTTTCATTTCTAGATAAATCCAATCTCCAAAAGATAAAATCAATAATTCAGATTTTTTAAAACTCTGTATTGAAATGAGAATAATTAATAAAATTTAAAATCCTCACAACATTTACACAAAATTACAAATGGCAAGTTCAAACAGTCCAAATTATCCAAACAAAAAAGATAAAACATGTCAATGTGATGGTCAACCATAAAAATTATTCCCACAAATGACCCATGTATTGAACATCTTTTGGATTAGGTAGCCATGTTCTCACAAGGTTTACTATACATGTTGGCATTATGTCACGTCTGTGCCACTCCTGTCCTGGTTGATAATGTTCCAACGCTCGCATTTTTTTCTCAGCATATCGGGGATCACTCCATACTCCACGATGTAGAAGCATTGTCCAAAACCTTTTGTACTTCTCCTTGCGTAATTTGGAATTCTTGGGATGGGGCAGTCTGAAGGGTTCCACTTCCCACCATAATTGTCTGTTGATGTCGTCCGTGATGCAGGGCTTGCAGAGGCAGAATGGACATTCCTCTCTGTTAATGTCTTGAAGGATGAAAAAAATTTCTTCACCACCATATCATTATTATCACTGCACTCAGCTCCCAAAAGTCCAGTATCTACAGATAATGCTACATCTGTCTGCACCTCTTTGTCAACACATTCTAATTTTACACACGTGTTCCCGCCAAATTTCTCTTCCTGTGATGAGTCAAGAGGCTGAAAATCCCAGTCGCTATGCAGATAGAAATGTTTTATGGCTTCCATTTGCATTTCACTCATATCCAAAATTAATCTCTGTCTTTCCCCCATTTTGCTTACAAAATAAATTAACACATCGATGGACTCTTACTGATTACAGTGTAGGTATTAATTGATGCTGCTGTGTGAAGTCTACTCTAACCCCCCACATGATTAAATAGGTGATAAGAGATTGGTTTATTACCTTATGCAATTTTGTTACAGGGCCAAACAAAGGAGAATTTTATTTATATTAATATTTTTTTTTTACTTTGTGGCCGTTTAAAAAAAAATATATATTACTTTAAAACTAAAAATTAGATAAATAAATTTTTTTTTTCAAAATTCACAATATTTGTGAGGGATAACACTTAATTATTTCTATTTTTGTTACCTGTAACATGTACTCTTCTCCCTTTGCCCCCCCCCCCCCCCCAAACCCACAGCCAATTTAGGATGGTATTGTATTACTGACAACCAATATATATCTATACAAATTTGCTCAGAAATATCAGAAATCTTGTATCGAATCATTAGATAACATGGCAAACAAGAGGCCCATGGGCCACATCGCTCACCTGAGTAACTTGGGTGATGCAGATCTTAACCAGATTCCCCCTATTGCTATACCTATCATGCCCAACAACCCCCTTCCCTTTTTTATTTTAAAACTTTAGAATCTACACTACCCAAGGATACTTCCACATAAGTTTCAGCTTTCCTGGCCCAGTGGTTCTTGAGAAGAAAATTTTTAAAGATTTGTTTTATATTTTTCTATGTAATACTTGGAATTCCCTATTGTGGCCCCGCCCTACCCTCAGGGGTCATGATTTTAACAATTTAATATCTACACTACCAAAGGATGCTTCCACATAAGTTTCAGCTGTCCTGGCCCTGTGGTTCTTGAGAAGAAGATTTTTAAAGATTTGTTATATATATATTTCTAAGTAAAACTTACCGGTCACGGTAGCCTAGTGGTAGAGCGTTCGCTTCGTGATCGGGAGGCCCGGGTTCGATTCTCGATCGCGGCGCCGCGTCATACCTAAGACGTAAACATAGGTAGTGACTGTTCCTTCGCCAAGCGCTCGGGACTAGAAGTGAAAGTCACGGGTCTTTCGGATATGACCTTAAAAACGTAGGTCCCGTGTCACGGTAGGCGTTGGCACGATAAAGAACCCTCACTGCTCAATGGCCCTGAGTGCCGAGTATAGGTCTAAATTTGAAACCCTTCACCGGCATCGGTGACGTCTCCATATGAGTGAAAAATTCTCAAGAGGGACGTAAAACAATATACAATCAATCAATCAATCTAAGTAAAACTTGAATTCCCTATGTGGCCCGCCCTACCCCTAGTGGTCATGATTTTAATAATTCAATATCTGCACTACCCAAGGATTCTTCCACATAAGTTTCAGCTTTCCTGGCCCAGTGGTTCTTGAGAAGAAGATTTTAAAAGATTTGTTCTATATATTTCTATGTAAAACTTGGATTCCCTATTGTGGCCCCACCCTGCCCCCGGGGGTCATGATTTTAAGAATTTAATATCTACACTACCCAAGGATGCTCCCACATAATTTTCAGCTTTCCTGGCCCAGTGCGTCTTGAGGAGAAGATTTTTGAAGATTTGTTCTATATATTTCTATGTAAAACTTGGATTCCCTATTGTGGCCCCGCCCTACCCCCGGGGGTCATGATTTTAACAATTTAATATCTACACTACCCAAGGATGCTTCCACATAAGTTTCAGCTTTCCTGGCCCAGTTGTTCTTGAGAAGAAGATTTTTTAGTGACCCCACCCTATTTTTGTCTTTTCTTGATTATCTCCCCTTGTAAGGGGACTTGGCCCTTCATTTTAACAATTTAAAATCCCCTTCACCCAAGGATGCTTTGTACCAAGTTTGGTTAAAATTGGCCTATTGGTTCTTGAGGAGAAGTCGAAAATGTGAAAAGTTTACAGACGGACGGACGACGGACAAAATGTGATCAGAAAAGCTCACTTGAGCCTTTGGCTCAGGTGAGCTAAAAACGAAGAATCATCAAAGAAACGTCCACCAAATTTTAGGCTTGAAATTCCAGGTGATGGAGAATTTAGAAGTAAAATTCAAGGAAAACTGCAAAAGGTGAAATCATTTCTAACTTCTAAGAACAATGCACCGTAAACAATGCTGGAGTAATTGAGGAACTTTTGGATTTCTGGTTAAAAAAGCACTTGGAGGACCAAAGTGTCAAGGAGGATCAAATACAATTTCCATCAACATATCTGCAAGTCAGGAAGAAGGATGTTAATCAGAAAATGTTTGTTTGTGCAGATTCATCACTTCTAAATATATGTGAACTTTGTGAAGCTCATACAAAACCTACAGTGGAAATTAAATTTTTTAAAGAAAACCATGAAAGGACATGTTCTATCTTTGCGCCTTCAATGTACCAAGGAAAAAATGCACAGTTATTCCTGGTCATTTTCACCATATCTACCTAATGATGAATATCTTGTCAACCACAGAATAGGTCATGGCCTCATGTGTAGTGGAATGCTACTATCTCATTACACAAGGTTTTCCAATGGAAGTGGAATAGGGTGCATCAACTGGGCCAGAAGGAAACAGTTTTTTGAAGCGTATAAAAATTCCGTCGAGGCTGAATATACAGATTCCATCCAAGACGGTTTACATGAAGAAATCGGGAGTTATGAAGACTTGGATGGCATCAATATTTTAACAGATGCTAGACATGGATGGCGTAAAAACGCAAAAGACACATCTGTAGTGGCCATTGGTGAGAAATGTCACAAAGTTCTGGATTGTGTACATGTAACAAAACAGCAAGACCCAGTTTCTCAACGACACGAAAGAATTGGTACAGAGATAATTTATGAAAATTTCATCTCACAAGATGTCACCATCAAGGTTCACTCCCATGACAGAAACCTTAGTATTAACAAATTTATTAAGGACACAGAAGAAACAATAAATCAGAATGATTTATGGCATTCGATAAAGGCATTAAAGAAATCACTAAAAAATATATCCAGTGGTAGTAAGAAGTCTGAGGGTTTTACATGGAGTGAACAGCTAGTGGACAAAACTGAACCTATTGCCACTCATATTCATTGGGCTGTTCGGCATTGTGATGGAAACCCCCAAAAGCTACGAGAGTGTATAGAGAATGTAATTCCTCACTACGAAAATTCACATGAAAAGTGTCACCCAGAGTCACGATGCAGAAAAGATGAAAATTATGAGCCTTCACGAGTTGTATTAACCAGTAAAATTGCCAAAAAACTTTTAGAAAATACACTTAAAGCATCTGTTATCTACAAATATCCTGAAGATTATATTTTGGGAAAAGATACCTTCTATGTAGAGAGTTTCAATAATGTAATGAACATATTCCAGGACAAAAGAATTGTTTTTGGAGAAGACCAATATAAACTTAGATCAAACCTTGCTGTGTGCCACTGGAATGAAAATGTTGACCGGGAGCATACCTCTGTATATCATTCAAGAAACCCCAATGCACCACGAAACCAGAAAGGGAAAAAAGTGTATAAAAAACTAACATTTAAATACAGAGATAATATCTGGTGTAAATATGTAGGAAGCCTTTATTGAAATGGACTGCAAAATTATTGAGCCAAGATTATTGTGTACATTTTGAGGATTAATAGTTGTAAATAATAATTAAGATTTTTATTTTAAAAGTGTTTACTTTATTTATTAAAAGTGTTAACTTATTAAATCGCCGATAACCGGTAAATAAATCAGCAGAATGTGTTGTAAATCCTGCTTTGTATAATTATCTCTGATGATCACTAGAGTTGTTTAGCCAAGGTATAAACACATGTGCTATCTTCTGTTATCAGCATGCTGGAGTTTATTTTTAAATGGGCTGCAGCAGTAAGCGCCGCCCTACACCAAATTTGCTTAATTGCACTACCACCGGATTTTCAAGTAGGTCAAGCTCGGCCTTTAAGGTAAGTCACTCGTCAAATTTGTTATATCAAGGATTTTTTGGGAAGTATACTTTGGATAAGTACTCATATAGTATGACTCAAAATCGCAGAGTAAATAGGGGGTCAGTGTGCATCTTACTGATCTATGGTACAATTAAGTTGACCTTTTTGCACTTAAATTTTAACTCTTTGATTTATTACTTTATCTCTAATTTTATTTTATCAGATGTTACTACGTTAATAAATTTAATCTTATTTTACATAAAATAGTTTGAATAATATTTATCATTGAACAAATCTTGCAAATTAATGCGCGTTTAGTATTGTGTGACTTTTTTGCACTAAAAATTAACATATTTGGGGTATTTAAAAACTAAATAGGCAATAAAATATTTTCTTATATCAAGCTTTTTAGGAGTTAAGTGCTTAACAGTCACAAGTATCTAGTAGTTTAAAATAATGAAAGAAAAAGTTGGGGTCAGTGGTATTAATTTTGAAATATTGGTCAAAATATGTGATTTTCAGGAAAGAATGGTGTAAATTTTATCTTGACTTCTTTAATATATCATCATTTCTTGGCAAAGTTTGTTGAAGGAAGGTGTAAAACATTGTTCTAAAAATATAAATTAAGACTTATATCAAATATTCCTGCAAAATCATGACGGGAAATATTCTCCGAGTAAAAGTATGTGAGGCTAAACTTTCAAGAAATTTAATAAATGTGCAGATTTGCAGCTGAATATCCTTCCACCACAAGAAATAGTCCCTCACTAATCTTGCTTCTTTGTAGATTTTTAAGCAGTTTTTTTTCGATGAATGTTAAAAAATATACATTGTTGAATATAAATATTTTATAAAAATTGAATTTTAATAAATATTTTTTAAGTAAGAGGTTCTGCGTGAACATTTTTAAAAAGCTGACGAGTGACTTACCTTAATCAGATTGCAGTTTATTTTATATTCTATGGATCGTCTTAGTTGTATTATACTCAGGTGACCGTTAAAGCCACTTTGCCTCTTGCTGAGGTCACCAGTCTGATTTGGTAAAGGCATTAGAGGATATTCAAAGGGATTTAAGATGAGGGGGGGGGGGGGTGTTCAATGCCTATCATTGGATTTAAGAGCTTATATTTTTAAAAATCAAAATCTTGATATTTCAGGTCCAACTCATGACGATACAGAACAGATTTTCAGTGTCATTGCTGATAATCTCAGACACAGGGATGAAGCATTACTCCCAGAGATGACTGACATACTGTACAATGCAGAAGAACTAAGAGGATGTCTCGATATATCTGGATGGTTATCTCCTTGCTTAAAAGGCGTAAAATACCACACAAGGACAAACACTTTTAGGTGTGTAAAATTTTAAAAGTAAATTATTTAAATATTTTATAGACACTGATCTTAGAAAAGGATATATATATTATGGTATGGCGTTCATGTACACCAGTGTCTCTCATTTTCGTTTAGTGGGGAATTTTTGTACCAACACTTTCTAAAGAAAGTGAAGGTATCTTGTTGTTACCCTACCTTGAAATATGTGGCCCAGGGTCAGTTGTTCCTGGGGGAGGACTGGTTATGAATTGGAAATGCTTTCTCTCATTGTTACTCTGATCTACCACTGAATTTAAGTAACCAAAGTAAGCGTACATTTATAGTAAGCATTGGTGCCTTTTACAAAATTGTGAATTTATTTCAATTTCATAGCTTCTGGATTAAAACACGGACAATTCAATTGTTTGAAAGTTGTAACATGATACTCAGGTGACCTATAATGCCCGTGGGCCTCTTGTTTAATAATGTAAAACACTCATAACAATTAAGTGAAAGTAATTCTGTATCAGTGCAAGACAATAAATTCACAATATATTTTAAATCAACAGAGAATGCTATAAGCTTCTAAATCTCAACTCTTATTTATTGTGTTTATGTGTTTTATTGTAAATTATACATGTATAATTGTGACTGAAACATCTCTAACTCTTACACGATTTCTCGTAAATATAACAAATTATTACCATATCAATTTGCTGGAATTATAACACTTATATTTAAATAATAATCATTATTATATATATATTTTTTTCAACCTTCAAGAAAAAAAGGCTTGTCTGCAGAAAATATTTTTCAAATTGTTTGACAGAAAAAAAAACACATGAATTTCTGTGCCTTTATCTTTTCATGCAGGTATAAAATTGTATTTATGTGAAGCATAAAGTAGTTTATAACATATCTATTGTAAAGTTTCTTTTTTTACTTTTTCCGGACTTCGTCAAGTTTAGACTCTCGTCTTACAAAATCTTTTACTTCTGATCACGTTATCGTCGTTTACTTTAATTTTAGAAGGGAGAACATTTTGGTATTTTTGGTTGGACTCCGTGAATTTTCGTTGTGTTGGGAGCTTCTCGGACTTCTCTTAAAGACAGTTTCTATGTCGA
This sequence comes from Saccostrea glomerata, assembly GCA_003671525.1. Classification (NCBI taxonomy): domain Eukaryota; kingdom Metazoa; phylum Mollusca; class Bivalvia; order Ostreida; family Ostreidae; genus Saccostrea; species Saccostrea glomerata. Next base: position 90,530 of record PRKT01000456.1, read on the forward strand.
GGCAAATGAACCACCCCTCGACTTACGTAGAATTAAACTTACCCTACAATGTATGTAATTTATTCTGTGACAATGAATGTGGAGTCACATAATACAGCTACTCACCATGTTAGTACTTGAGATATTCAAAAGTGGGTCACAATGACCTACTTATTGGTCAACATTCTCCGAAAACCCAAGGTGCATCAACTGACAAAGCCTGACAATTCTAAGCCAATAGGTACCCTAGAATACTTCAATATAGCCATAAATGTCACAAGTAGGTCACCGTGACCTATTTTTCGATGATCATTCTGCGAGAACCCAAGATGCTTCAAATAACAAAGTTTGATTATTCTAAACCAATAAGTACCCGAGATACCTAAACATAGCCATAAAATGTCAGAAGAAGGTCACCGTGACCTACTTTTTGATCGAAATTGTCCGAAAACTGAAGATGCTTCAAATTACAAAGTCTGATGATTTTATGACAAAGCTTGATGATTTTAAGCCAATCAGTGCCTGATTTATTCAAAAGTAGGTCATCATGACCTACTTTTTGGTCGACATGCTCCAAAAAAACCTAAGATGCATCTACTGACAAACTTTGATGATTCTAAGCCAAGAAGTACCTGAGATACATTAATCTAGCCATAAAATGTCAAAATATAGTCATAAAATGTCAAAATAGGTCACTTTGACCTATTTTTGGTCGTCGATCTCCGAAAACCCAAGATGCATCAACTGAAAAAGTCTGATGATTCTAAGCCAATAAGTACCCGAGATACTTAATCTAGCCATAAAATGTCAAAAGTAGGTCACAATGACCTACTTTTTGGTCGACATACTCTGAAGACCAAAGATGCATCAACTGACAAAATTTGATGATCATAGGTCTTATAGTATTCAAAGTATGCCTTTTAAACAATTTGAAAACAAATACCTGCAAAGTTCAACCAGAAGTCTCTGTCGAGACTGTAGCTCTACTGGTTTATACAGTACCCGCATCGTTATTCTTTACAGGATACACGATACGATAGGATACACGCACGATACGATAGGATACACGCACGATAGGACAGGATACACGCACGATAGGATAAACGCAAAACACGATAAACGCAAAACACGATACACGCAAAACACGATAAACGCAAAACACGATAGACCTGATAAACGATCTACACGATAGGATAAACGCAAAACCTGATAGGATTGTTTCAAAATGCGGAACGTTTTTTGACAAGACGAAAAGATTATTTTGAATTAAATTTAAAGATTAAAGATTATTTAAATTAAATTATATTTTAATTTAAATACTCGCAGAGCTTCAAATCTAAACTATAAAGTACATTTAATTATTATAAAAAGAACCTGAGAACTCTGTATTAATTTTACAAATGTTGTTTATTTATATATATATATATAAAATGACAGTGATTAAATGGATTTTTATGAAATGGAGACTGTATTTTTTTTTAATTTCTTCTCAAGTGTGTGAATTTTGAAACTCTATAAACAGATTTATTTTTTATGAAAAATATACATTTTAATTTTCTATCTAATAAATTTATCTACAAGTACCAAGATATTTCACGGAAGAGATTTACGCAATAAATTAAATATTTGTATTTAATGTCTAAAGCTTACAATCTGCGATGTATCCAAAAATCGCAATTAAATATTAATATCTTAGAAAATAAAACAAGTAGAAGACTGGCCGAAAGAAAGGTTTAAAGAAAACGGCTTTAACAAAATTAATAAATTTAACATGATAGATCTATCAAGAACGAAACAGTTCAAGAAAATTAAATTTTCTGAATAGAAATCTAGATAATAATTAAAATAATGGCGATCTGCATTAATACATGTAAACTGTCATGAGAATATGAATCTGCTACAACTGCACATGTACGTTTACGCTAAGCTCTGACTTATGTACTTGTAAACATTTTACATAACAGATACTTAAAACCTCGTATTTATTAACGAACATTGAATGGTTAAATACTTTCTTCTTTACAATACAAAACAGAAAATTTAATTAACAAATATTAAAAGAGTGAAATGCGACTTTTCCGACTAAATAATTATAAATCATTGCTATTAAACTCTGTGTTTACTATTTCTAATAATAACGAAAAATAGGTTTAATTCGGCAAATGAATAATTAAACCTTAAAAATCATTTTACACTGACCCGGTAATCTAATATTAGGCATATTCAAAGGGCGGTATTTTGAAAGTCCGCAACCAATTTAAAATTAGATAAACAAGATCTAACCAAATAGCCAAATATAATATTGAATTCTTAAATAAAGTTACATACGTACATGTATGGAATAAAATCGATTAATACAATAAATTGATTCGGTGTATTTATTAGCCTTGCATGGTCACGGCGGATTAGACGACTCTTTTTGTTTTATTTTTATAGTAAGATACCGTTAAAAATATTGCGAGCTTATTTTCATAGTTTAGAATGTTAGAACTATTTCATCCGTTTCTACGATCAATGAAATTGTTTCCTAGAATTAATTTTAGAAAACCCGATGACCCGAAAGTGCAGTACCATAAGTGCAGTATATTTTTATACGTTTATTAAAAGACTTATTTACATAAACATAATGGAAACATTGTTCGAAATGAAAAACAATCAACGGAGTGAGTTAAGGGACTTCGTTTCATTAAATTGATTTATTTGAATTTTTATTTAACATTCAAGATGATTTTTTAATCCATAAATCGTACAATTTTTTAATGTATTTTGAATTAAATCTTTGATAAAATTGTTCAAACAAGTTAGGAACAAAATCCCGAAAATAAGTAGATGCGTTTCATTAGAACCAGGTAGTATTCGAGGTTACTAATTGACCCCAGGTGAGAAATCAGTACAGGTATGTAGACGGTGATCAGACACACGGGCCGAGGTGTCAGTTAGGGGAGAAGGGGGAGGGGGCGGTTGACCGCACAGGAAGACAGTGTGCTAATTAGAGAGCTACACATACGTGTCAGTTTTCTTGTAAAGAAAAGTCTTCGATTTATTTTGATTTTTGGCATCCCGATGGATTATATTTTGAGTTTATTTCCACGCCGAAAAGGTAAGCTGTTGAAAAACTTCATGTTTTCCCCTGTACATGTATATATTATTTTTATGTTATCTAATGCCAGATAAAATTAATGAAAATCTTCTATTTTATAGTAACAGCCATGGTGTGATAAATTGGGTAGAGTATTTTCATTGATTATATTTTATAATTTTGATTTCATTTATTAATTTAGACATATGTCGAGGAATTTATAATTAGCTTTAAAAAAATAAATTTAAAATTTGAACATATACGGCCAAAATCGTTGTTAAAATCATCTGGATCATTGTCTTATGTTATATTATATTTGTAACATCAAGACTTTAAATAATTGTGCATACATGCTGGTCAGACGCGTAAACATATTTCTAACGTTATCAGACGATAAACAACGAAAAACAGAATATTGCATGAAAAAAAGATACATTTCAAAATGCTGCTTATTATTTATTTATTTGCTTTTTGTCTACGCTAACATCGTAGCTTACCAAAAATCTTTCTCCTGTAACTCCGATTCATTTGAGAAAATCATATTAATAGTATTTAATTTTGACAAAATAAATCATACAATTCGATAAATTATTTTTTAAAGAAATAGACCAGTTGATCGATCTACTTATAATTTCATTTCCGAAAAACAGAGTTACTGTTTAAATTTTGACAATTACTCTCTGCTTTACCATGAAATAATTATTTTATTTATTTCATTAATTATTTATTAATAAATCAATTAATTCATTCATGAAATACGCGATTAATTATTTTTTCCTTCTACGCTTTAATATTTCTTATATTGATGAAAAAGAAAGGGATAAATCTTTATTTTCTCTTTTTCAGTTGAATTAATCTTATTCTTATTAACAAAACGAAAAAGAAACTCGGAATAGCTCAGTAGTTTCTTTAAATAGTAAAGATAAAAAGCGAGGGTTTCCGAATATACACGATAAACGCAAAACACGATAGAACCTGATAAACGATCTACACGATAAACGCAAAACACGATAAACGGAAAACACGATAGAAAACGCAAAACCTGATAAACGGAAAACACGATACGATAGGATACGATAGGATACACGCACGATACGATAGGATACACGCACGATACGATAGGATACACGCACGATAGAACACGATAGAATTGTAAAGAATAACGATGCGGGTACTGTACTTAAAACAAAGGAATAGAAATGTAGCAGCTGGGACTTGAAAATTTAAAAAATGATCCTTGTCGCTCATCAAAATAAAGACCTATGTCCAGTATTATGTATCTTAGTATAGTCTACTTGTGTGCCAAGTTATATTGAAATCGGACCAAAACTGTAGGAGAAGTAGCATTTTGAAAGAATTTTACAGAAATTTCCTTTTTTTAGTAATCAGGGCAACACTGTTTATCGAAATCAAAAACCGATGCACAGAGTTATGTATCTAAGTGTAGTCTATTTTTGTGCCAAGTTATATTGAAATCGGACCAAAACTGTAGGAGGAGTAGCATTTTGAAAAATTGTTTACGGACGGACGCATTACTATCGCAGAAGCTCTTCTGGTCTCTGACCAGTAGAGCTAAAAAGTAGGTCACAAGATTTTGTGATTCTAAACCTCTCGGTGTCTGAAATAATGGGATTAAATGTTTTAGAAAAAATAAGCAATCAAAGAAAGAAAAGGTCACGATGAACTTCTTTTAAGGTAATTCCACCCTCCTATGATGTCATAGGTTTTTGCAAAAACTTTAATTAGTTTAAATTCATAGCTAATAGAACAATATCTCTTGGAAAAATGCTTTACAATAGGTGTAATGATAAATATTGTTAAGTTAAAGAATTAAAATAATGCATATTTTCTATATTTAATCAATTATTCAATCTTTAAAAAATGTTGACAAGGGCAATAACTCCTTCTAAGGTCTCTTCATTCAAGCATTTGCTTTATAGTAAAATAGTTTCCCTGATATTCACAATTCAAAAGTATCTTTTACGTAGGGAGTATTTAGGAACACTCAGCATCAGAATTATGCATTTTAACCAGTTTTTACATATTTTTCATAATACTATTTATAAAAAATGTGCGATTTTTGTATGTTGACATACACTTCTGTTTATTTACGTTTCGCATCTTAAATAATATGGTGACCTATACATTTTTTACAATAATTGGAAAGTTTAAAGTATATTAAATGAAAATAAATGCAGTTTTTGTACTTTGAACCTATAAAATTGTGAGGGTGGAAACACCTTAAGTTGATGTTGTTTGTGAACCCAAGATGCACCAACTGACAACGTTTTATGATCAAAAGCCTCAAACTGTCCAAAATATGCCTCCAAATTAATTTGAAAACAAAAGCCCGTAAAATTTAAAAAGTAGGTCACCGTGACCTACTTTTGTATTAACATAATGTGAAGTCTTGAGATGCATCAACTTACAATATTTGATGATCCAAGTCTTTATAGTAAGCTAAACATCAAGTGTAAATTTTGGTCAACTTTGAAGTGACCTTGAGACCACGACCTTTGTTCAAGGGTCCATCTTCGCTAGCCAAGGGTTTTCGGTCCGCAACGCTCCCAATAACCCTTTGCCGCTATGTATTGTAAAACGCCGGTCAATTTTCATTGGAGAGTTGTAGCCGACCGTGGACCAATGAAATAACTGTTATCAATTTACGGCATAGAACTTTTACGAGGAAATTCTAACGCATGTGTAAACCCGTCGTTCCCATGAATACACTACGTCTGTCCGTCAAAGCATATATCGCTTCTTGTTGGGAAGGATTTTTTTTTTGTAATCCAAATGTTGTTTCAATGGAAGTCGCCATATTGCGCATATTTTTCTAACGAAACATACATAAAAGCTATCATTTTATTGACTGTTTCCCTCAACCAGAATTATCGTTCTTTCTGAAGAATTTACAGATGGCGCTATGTGTGACCGGCGTTTTAAAGTGCATATCGGCCAAGGGTTTATGGGGAGCGTTGCGGACCGAAAACCCTTGGCTAGCGAAGATGCCCAGGGTCATGCCTTGAACAATTTTAATCTTCAACATATCCTGACCCTTGTATGTACGTTTGGTGAAAATCTGCTTGGTGGTTCTAGAGAAGATTTTTAGCAACCAGTACTTTTGGTTTCATTTTCTTGATTATCTCCCCTTGTTTTAGGGTCCCACTCCTAGTTTTAGTATAGATGATAGCTCTTGGGCCAAGGATACCCTGTGACGAATTTGACAATGATTGGCCGAGGGGTTTTAGAGCTATGGCCCATATTCTAAAAAAGTTAACGCACACCGCACAAATGGCCATAGCATTAGCTCAGAAGAGCTTATAAACCAAGTGTCGATATATCTTTAACTGAATTTAACAAATCAGAAATAAATTATCTTATTTTTAAACAAAACTTGGCCGAAGTAAAAACATTCTAAGGGTCCTACAATCGAGATGTATACACTAAACAGATTGTTCAAAAGACAAGGATACAGTTGGGTCAGCTGCAGTAATTGATGATAGTATATTCTCAACACGTCTTCCAAATGAAGCAACAATTTTTACTGTGGAAGCGAAAGCCATAAAACTTGCATTTGAGTATATAAAATCTTCCAGTGACAACATATTTACTTTATTTTCAGACTTTCTTTATCCATTGAAAACAAGAATCTTTTTCATTTGGATTTATGTATTATGTAGATTTTAAATTGGATTGTGTTGTTGATAATTGTGTGTATCAGTCTGTTGTGTAATCCGGAAACTTGGACCGGGATTTTATATGAATCTGGCGCATCACTCTGAATTTACAGCATCCCCAGTTCCTTTTTCAATCAAGGCCTGTACCCAGCGGATTGTTTAGAAATAAGAGTGAAAAATATAAAAAAAAAAAAAAAACTGTTAATTAATCGAAAAAACTCAATTCGATTTTCAAAATTAGTCTAATCAACGGCATTACAAGACATCTTAGACCTAGAGCGCTTTCGATGGCTGCATATTTTTTGGATATTTGGACATTTTTGTAGGACAGCGTGCAACATCCTGTAGTGTGTCGGTATCGCCATTATTCTGTGTGGATGCATAACTTTCTTCGAATAACAAACTTAACTTTAATAAATTTGTAAGCATGCCGCCCATAAGGACAAGACGCAGACGAGAGAAGAGCAAAAAACAGTTCGGAGGAGAGGCCCAGCCCCAGGTTTAGGATCCGGGGGAATCTGCGACAGGATCATTGCCACTGGCGACACAACAAGCGCCGACGTGCGACGGAATGGGAACCCAAAATTTAACTGACCAATCAGCAGGTACAAATAATATTCTGTCGCAAGATGGGGGTTCTATCCCCACACCATTAAATTCAATTCAGTTTTCATTGGGACAAAAAAATTATTGAAGGCAAATATGTTGATTTGTCACTAATATTAAGAAATTCAAATATTAAAGAATCAGCTAGTGAGCTAATTTTTATATTGGGTAATGATGGCCGAATGCAAAGCAAACCCAAGAATACTAAAAAAATCACAACAATTGAGAAATGGACGAATGCCTTTCTAGTTTATTTGAGCATATATACATCTGAGAGGTAAATATCAGGATTTACTAAAATACATGCACGATGTACGATGTGCCGGGGCGGGTAAGTCTTCTGGGTGGAAACTTTATGATAAGCAGTTCCCCCTAAAATTGGCTATAGGTCCCAGCAAATCTTGGTTAGGCGTACATACAGAATTGTGGGCCATGTATATGACTGGGGGGCAAAACGTATCACCTTCGGGAACTGTAGGGGCAAATAACTGTTACGCATTTAATTTTCAATTTTGTGAGGAAACCATGCTCGTACAAAGTGTGGTCAAGTAAATTGCCCTTTCTCTGTTAATGTAGTTAACAGGCAAGCTTCTTATTTCAGCCCAAGTCAGGCCTTCCGACCAGGGGTCCAGCAATCCAGTCTACTTAACAGAGCTTCCACCCCCCAGCTTAACCTTAGACGCCCTCGATGCTCGGGTCCCAAATTTATGGGCAATAGGTTCAACACCAATTAGGGTTTCTGCATTGGCACCTTTTTTCTACCAATATCCAATAAGGAATGTAGCAAATGAAATATTACAAGGATTCACTTATGGGTTTAAGTTAAATTACTCAGGTCCAAGAATGTTTATTTAATCTGAGAATTTGCTTTCAGCTAGGCAATTCCCTAATCAGTTGCAAGAAAACAACTAAGATTAGGAGTCAATGTATCAATTACATAAATTAATATGGCAATCAGCAGGCGGTACATAACACAAACATGTGGGGTAATTAAGATACACATTAAGCTGTTAGAGGTAAAGATAAAGATATACAACGTGTGAAAATAACTGACATCAATTTATGTGAAATAACTAAGATAACATATTTAAAACCGCTACAAAATGTTAACGCACGACGCACAACGCCCGACGACGGACGAAAACGGACAGCAATAGGTCACCTGAGTTTACTCAGGTGACCTAACCTGAAGTCTCTGTCGAGACTGAAGCTCTACTGGTTTGAACTTATAGCAAAGGAAAAGAAAGTACTTAAGCAGCTGGGATTTGAAACTTTATAAACAGCATTAAATAGAATAATGATCATTGATAAAGTCTCTTTATGTTCTTAGTGTAGTCTACTTGTGTGCCAAGTTATACTGAAATCAGACCAAAACTGTAGGATGAGTAGCATTTTGAAAAAATATTAGACATTTCTATTTTTAGTAACCACGGCAACACCGTTCATCAAAATTAAAATTTGATACACAGAATTATGTATCTTAGTGTATTCTACTTGTGTGCCAAGTTATATTGAAATCAGACCAAAACTGTAGGAGGAGTAGCATTTTGAAACAATTTTACAGATATTCTATTTTTAGTAACCACGACAACACCATTCATCGAAATCAAAAACCGATATACAGAATTATGTATCTTAGTGTATTCTACTTGTTTGCCAAGTTATACTGAAATCAGACCAAAACTGTAAGAGGAGTAGCATTTTGAAAGAATTTTACAGAAATTTGTATTTTTGGTAACCACGGCAACACCGTTCATCGAAATCAAAAACCGATACACAGAATTATGTAACTTAGTGTATTCTACTTGTGTGCCAAGTTATACTGAAATCAGACCAAAACTGTAGGAGGAGTAGCATTTTGAAAGAATTTCACAGAAATTTCTATTTTTAGTAACCACGGCAACACCATTCATCGAAATCAAAAACCGATACACAGAACTATGTATCTTAGTGTATTCTACTTGTTTGCCAACTTATACTGAAATCAGACCAAAACTGTAGGAGGAGTAGCATTTTGAAAGAATTTCACAGAAATTTCTATTTTTAGTAACCACGGCAACACCATTCATCGACAATTATGTATCTTAGTGTAGTCTACTTGTGTGCCAAGTTATATTAATATTAGACCAAAACTGTAGGAGGAGTAGCATTTTGAAAAATTGTTTACAGACAGACGGACAGACAGACGGACGGACGCCGGACGCATTACTATCGCATAAGCTCTTCTGGTCTCTGACCAGTAGAGCTAAAAATAGACTTCTATTATATACAGGGAGTAAAAAGCAATTAAAGGACCGGTATTGAGTCCATGATGATCTCGTGGATTGGTAAAAAGAATCAACTATGAACAAGTTGTTTAGCATTCCTCTTCAATGCAAAAAGAATTTTGAAGTTTATGTAAAGAATTATTTTATCCGGATTTTACTTTTGATGAACAATAAAGAAAGTTATTAAAAGGAAATTACGTAGTAAAGTAAAGATAATTTATAATTTGTGAGATATGAGGCTTGATACCTAACATCAAATGGTTATTACATAGGACGAAGAATAAACCCTCATAAAATTTCCCCCTTTGGTGCCCTGATAACGGAGAATAAGGTCACGGAGATTTTAGTGACCTTAACGGATATGTCTGCCTTAAACATGTAAATGTTTTTTGTTTTTTTGTTTTTTTTTTATTTCTCTTAATATACTACAAGGAGAACTGTTCCTTAAACTATATTTTATTTTGATTTAAGATTTATTTTTTCCTAAAGAATTTTTTTGGGGGGGGGATTTAAAAAAAAATCAGGTAATGTTAAAATAATTTAAGGACTAAAAAAACCCAGTTCTTTTACATGTATAATAATTCGCTTATGTTCTAAAGTTCTTAGTATAATAAAATAAGAATTAATATCCTTCGTATCAAGATTGCATGTATTACCTAATCTTGTTGATTACCACAATTTTGAATGGAAAAAGTAAAATGAAGTAGAAAAGGAGTAATATTAATAATGATGCAGTGAATAAACTTATTATTGTTTTCCCCCTCCCCTTTAAACATTTACCAAAGATTAGTTAATTCATTGCGTAAATGCCATATGTCAAATTTTCATTACCGCGTGGCGAAGTGGTTAGAGCGTCTGCTCTAGATCGAGTCGCGAAGTAAGGAACTGATCCTTACGTCGCGGATTAGAAGTTTTCAAAACCGCGTGACGAAGTGGTTAGATCGTCTGCTCTAGATCGAGACGCGAGGTTAGGAGTTGATCCTTATGTTGCGGGTTCGAATCCCATTGTGGGACGTGGAGACCGGTCCTTAGGATGAGACCGTATAAACCGAAGTCTGGTGTCGCAGTAGGTGCTGGCACGAAAAAAGATCCCTCCCTGCTCTGTGGCCCCGAGTACAGGAGGGAATTTGCAGCTCTCCACCGGCAAGTGATGGCGTCTCCATATGAGTGAAAAATCTTGAGAGGGACGTTAAACAATGTATAATCAATCAGTCATACAATCACGTTTCACAACCGATCAAATCCATACACGTTCGACTTTACACTACATTATTAACTGAATAAAAAACATGAAATTGGATGGTATCAGTTACAGATTATCTCATGTGAGCTATGAAAAACAGTTTCAAACTAAAGAAATAACTCATAAAAGTAGAATTGAACAGCCAGAAACACAGAAGCCGAAAATTCTTTTATCAGAAATTCCAGTATGACTTGGGCATGATTTGGGGGGTGGGGAGAGAAAGGCACGGCAGTATGTCACACATACAGGGTCAGAATTCTCAAGGAGTACGAGTTCTGTTTTCAGTTTAAAGTCCGGGCGGGTATAGAAAGTGTCGACAGAAGGCTACTTCCCTAGGCAGAGGGGGAAGTTCCGTCTGGTGATATATTCGCGACTAGTTAAAACCACCAGCTAAAACGAGAGACTGTAGTGAATACCCGTACACTATTTTTTTTTTTTTTTTTTTAAATTTTCTTACTGACAGATCCTTAAAACACAATTATATAAACTTAAATATAAATCATTAGCTAAACGCAGTACCAAAGCAAATATTGAATATCTAAGCAGTTCTTTATAACTGACTTTTGTTGGAATAGCTTTAGGAACCCTTTCTAGGATAAAGTAGAATCAGTTTTCAGAAAATGTTATGCTAATTTTTAAAATTGTATTAATTTAAACAAGAGACCCATGGATGTAAAAAAGATTTTTACTTAGTACAGAGTATTTCTCTGTAAAACTTGCCTCAACCACCCTTGAGATTGATGAATTAAACAAATTTCAATGTACGTTACGTAAGGGTGATTCCACATGAGATTAATCTTGCATGACCAAATGTTTTTGAGGAGATTTATAAAAGAGACCATTCATTTTTACTCTCCTTGGACGAGGAAATGGTCTTTCATTTCAACAAACTTTAATACCATTTACCCTAGGATACTTTATGGAAAGTTTGGTTGAAATTAGCCGAGTGGTTCATCAGAAGACATAGGGATTAAACATGTTTTAGAAACAGACAAAATGTGATTTGAAAAACTAAATTTAAGCTCACCTGAGCCCTCGGCTGAGGTGATCTTAATTAAAAAAGTTTACACACATATTTAGAAGAAGCTATAAATACAAAAGAATTTTTTTGTATCAAAATGTTATCGGAAAGCTTATGAAGAGTTTTAAATGATACCATCTTCATATTTTTGAGTATCAAATAATAAACCAAGAGTAAATGCTATGGTATGAAAATTGATTTTACATATAAATTCATATGTAAAATCATTTTTCATACCATTATTTTTTGCTCAACAAATATTATGAAACCAACATGCCACTATTTGGCTGAAGAATTTTATTTTGCCTTATTTAGGATGGCATTCTGTAGTATATTTTAAAATAATATTATAAACTTGTTTTATTGCAGTTGAAAAACCTTCCAGAAAACGACAAATCAGTCTTTAGAAAGACATTGGAAGCGGAAGTTCCATTTTGACATGACTTGCGCGAATGACACCACCGCAGTCAAATGTGCAGAAAATGATGTTGGAAAAAAATACAGCTTCTTCATCATGTACATTTACTAATAGTTCGCAATTCAAAAAATTCCACCACTTACTAATTTCAAAACTTTTTAGATTAATCTCACTTAAGATTTTGAATAGTGCAATGAACCCTTCAAAAATTACGATAATGAAAGAACAGGGATCAAGAAATATTTTCGTTGGTTTGTTTGTGTTGTTTAACGTCCCTCTCGAGAATTGACTCATATGGAGATTCCACCACTTGCCTTTAATTTAAAAGCTGCAAATTTTGTCCTATACTGGGCACTCAACGTCATAGAGCAGTGAGGGATCTGCGACATGGGGCCTCGGTTTATACGGTCTCATCCGACTGAACGGTCTCAACGCCCCACAGTCGAATTCAAAGCCTTGACGTAAGGATCAACTCCTTACTTCGTGACTCTAGAGCAGATACTCCATTACTGATCGAAGCAGGCGACGAAAATTCTTCAAGGTCGGATCTGACCTAAAGAAACATCCACACGGACAGCAATGAAGCATATTAGAGAACAGGACACACATCCCAACTGATAAGACTGCAGAGTAATTCTATCAATAGATATCACCATACCACTAAATATAGAATAGACAAGTTCTTGTAACGCCTCCAAACGTTATTCATGAATGAAATGATTTTTAAATACTTCTTTTTTCCAAGTTTTTTTCATGGGGTTTTGAGGGTTGCATTTTACCCTAGGTGATGGAAGTAAACCCACATTTTCGTTTCAGTGACACTTTCCCAGTAATGTCTGCACTTTGAATTGTTCACTGCTAAAAGCGATTATTTTATCCTGGTATATATGTAAAGTGTAATTTAAACTCGCAGCAAAGTAAGTATCGCGTCCTAATAAAAAATCATCCGGATTTGTATAAATCATTGAATTAAATAGATTGAGACGGTGGCCATCTCAAAGAAACTCGCTTTCAGCAATGAACATGACAATGAAAGGTAGCTGAAAAGGCTTTTTTAAAAGAGGAATATTTGTGTACTATTAATTATGGCCCCGCTTGGCGGGCGCCCTATAGTGATCAGTCTGTCCGTCCGTCCGGCTGTCCGTCCGATATCTCTTGTCCGGAGCATATCTTCTCTCTCCTTGGCCCAATCTGGCTCATACTTCACCCACAGAGTGCCTTTGGGTAAGCGGTGTGCAGTGACCTTGAACCATGTTTCTAGGTCAAAGGTCAAGGTCGTAGCAGAACGATATGAAAAATCCTTGTCCGGAGCGCATCTTCTCTCTCGTTGGCATAATCTGGCTCATACTTCACCCACAGAGTGCCTTTTGAAAAGCGGTGTGCAGTGACCTTGAACCATGTTTCTAGGTCAAAGGTCAAGGTCGTAGCAGAACTATATGAAAAACCCTTGTTCGGGGCATATCTTCTCTCTCCTTGGCTCATACTTCACCCACAGATTGTCTTTGGGTAAGCGGTGTGCAGTGACCTTGAACCATGTTTCTAGGTCAAAGGTCACGGTCGTAGCAGAACTATATGAAAAATCCTTATCCGGAGCGCATCTTCTCTCTCCTTGGCCCAATCTGGCTCATACTTCACCCACGGATTGCCTTTGGGTACGCGATGTGAAGTGACCTTGAACCATGTTTCTAGGTCAAAGGTCAATGTCGTAGCATAATTATGCTCCGGACAAGGATTTTTCATATATCTTCTCTCTCCTTGGCTCAATCTGGCTCATACTTTACCCATTGAGTGCCCTTGGGTAAACGGTGTCCAGTCGTCTTGAACCATGTGTCAAGGTCAAAGGACAAGGTTGTAGCAGAATTATATGAAAAGTACTGTCTGGAGCATATCTTGTCTCTCCTTGGCCCAATCTGGCTCATATTTCACCCACAGAATGCCACTGGTGAATGGATGTGCAGTGACTTTAGTAGAAGTTTCTAGGTCATGGTCAGAATTAACCTCTCTGTTTAAAATTTTTATTTTTGGTGCATAATTTTTCACCTCAATTCCAGTAAATCTATCTAACGAGGATACAAGATAATTTTCAATATATATCTGTAAATTTGCAATATCCGTGAAGTCGTACTAAATTACTTTTACTGTTGTACTTAAATGGTCCTCCTCAAAATAAACCCTTTTAAACTACCTTACATTTTCATGTTCATTGTTGAAAGCGGGGCCCTTTGAGATGACCACCATCTCAATGATATCTAGTTTTGTTTGAGTTTAAAGGGGACAAAAGTAACCACTCTCTGAAAAAAAATTTTCACGACGAAATGATAGATTGGTTGTGTGTTGTTTTGAAATACAATAGCACGAAAGTCGCGAGTACTTTGCCACTTCTTTTTCTTGCGACGAATATTCCTCTCCATTTAGATTAAATTTAACTTTCTCCAAATTGACATTATACAATTTTTTTTTCTTTGCAGCGGGCTCTTGAATAAAGCTATCCATCCGCGCATTAGTTGATTTTATTTCTTCAATTACCAATGACTGGATATCATGAAATAAAAATAGCGTGTACAGTATGAATAGATGTACACTACATTGTAACAACAGGACAGAAACCATTCTCGAGAAGACTAAAGAGCTCTATAATCCCTAGTATTTTCTGCTGGACAAAGTCGTCGGCGGCAACAACTTCTAGATCTCGAGTAGAAGGGCGGGTGCAGAAATTTGATTTTATATTTTTGGTAACTGTGAGGTACCGAGCAAGTTTTCTTTTGTCAGTTCTCTCTGTACATTTGCTTATCCTCCCAAACCTTGATGAAGTTCTCTCTGCTTTCCAAGTTTAATTATTGCCATGTCCCATTGTTTGATGTTTGATCTTATCAGTTTGAGAATTGGATATATGAGAAATGAAAGATGTTTAAAGGATATTGTCTTCGGGTGTCAGTGTTAGGTAGTCATTGTCATGTGCCACTGCCATCATATTGGCAGGGGTATATGATTGGAATATTGGGACTTAATTTTAAAATTCCATGGAAATTGAGCCATACAATTTGGTAGAAATTCGGATATGCTGGGTTATTTTAATATTTTTCTGGTCTTCAGTCAAAGTTAATTGACTGTTGTAAATTCATCAGCACCAAACAGATGTTGAAATTTTTACATTTATGAAATGTCTGTAAACGCTGTGTGCAAGTTTCTTCTGTTTTGACGAACCGTTTTGCCAACATACCGCCCCATACATGACAGTTGCATCGTGTTTACAGTGTGTATTAGGCCCCATGCCTGCAGCACACTCACACTGAGCTTCCATTTTGATCGCTCCTCTGTTATTTTGATATCAACTGTATACGACACACCTTTTTTTCATTTCGGCAGAACACTTGCCTTTGAAGTATGCTAAGGGGTTAATATCAATAAAGAAGTCACCCTTGTCCCTTAACAATATGGTAGCCTCAATGACAAATGTTTTTCTATACCTCCTCTCAAATATTATTTTTGAAGTAAACACTAAAAAAGAAACATTTACAAATTTATTAGATTAACTCATCAGGGAAACAACAAGCAAGAACATCTTTATATTCATCATGAATATGTTTATCAGTCTGAAAAAATCCAAGACATCGTCTCTGTTCGAGGAAATCGTCAAAATTAATAAGAAGAGCGCACTTCATCAGCTTCTCATCATGGTACACCATCTGAAGAAAGTCATGCACAATAGACTGCATCATCATACAGTATTGGTATGCACTGTCCTCAGCGGAATAAATGCGACACAAGTTCCGGTAAATTTCGCTAGGAATATCCATTTGGAAAAAAGCGACTAAGTGTTCCGTTATAGTCCATGAATCCATCATGCTGTATGTACTTGATACGGTAACACAATAGGAAATTATGGTAAGTTAATAAAATGATTATCAAACTTCTCTTCAAATAGTTCGAAATAGGCTTGAACCGTTTCCATAGTCAAACCTAGCTGCAGATCTGTAGCTATCCGAAAAAATTTATATTGATAGACCGGATAGCTACAGTGCCACCCATTGAAAAAACTGTATATTTATTGCGCACGAAAAAGTGCGCTCGGTTGTTGATTAATTCTTCCAAATTCTTACCTCAATTGCAAAAAAGTGAAGATTTCAAAAGGTTTCTCTCTCCTCTATCAAGTACATTCGTAGTTGACATCTGAACGAAGCATATTGGACCGAATTATCTTAGAAATTAAAATGGCAGTATATATAATCAAAATGTTCGATGATTACAATATCAGGGTCAGGAGGACTATTAAAAACAATTATGACGAATGTTTTGTTGTGGAAAGAGTCAAAGAATATGTTAGGAACACACGGTTAGTAATATTTTGAGATTACAGTTTTAGGAACATGGAGAAATAAATCGAAAACCGAGCGCACTTTTTCGTGCGCAATAAATATACAGTTTTTT
>PRKT01000456.1:135198-146455 GCA_003671525.1 Saccostrea glomerata
GGGGGGGGGGGGGGGGCTCTATTGATTACATAGTGAAAATACATGAACTCTTTGAAAATCTTCTTCTCTGCTCTTAGGTATAAAATAAACTAACTAGTGCATAGTTATGATGAGCAAGAGTGCCTCAACCAAAATTGTGAATTTTATGGTCCCAGGGTCAGGGGTTCTAGTGTGAGGGCGGGACTCTATTGATTATATAGTAAAAATACATGATTTTTTTGAAAATCTTCTTTCTGCTCCTTGGAATTAAATAAACTAACTAAGTACATAGTAATGATGAGCAAGAGTGCCTCTTCTAAAATTATGAATTTTATGGCCCCAGGGTCTGGTGTTAGGGTGGGGCTATCTTGATTATATAGTGAAAATACATCAAATCTTTGAAAATATTCTTCTCTGTCTATGGGTATGAAGCAGATGAACTACCTATATAGTTATGATGAGCAAGGGCCCTTATCTTGCAGAATTGTGAATCTCAAGGCCCCAGGGTGAGGGGTGGAGGGGGGGGGGCTCTACTTATATACTGAAAATGAATTAGTTGTTTGAAATCTGCTCCTTTGTATTTATAAAACATTTATTCATTTTTTGATAGGCAATTTTATTGGTGCCTTTTAAAAAATTGTGCAATGTGTGGACATAGGATCAGGGGTTTATGTCACAGTGTTAGGGGCACTCCTGATTATTGCTGAATACTACTGATTAGTTGGAGTGCATTTTTGTTCCCCTACCCTGCGTATGGGTATTCAGTAACCAAGCTAAGCAACTGCTTAGTGTATTGTTATGATAATCAATGGGCCTCTTTCAAAGTTGTGAATGCCATATAACATCTGGCTTAAAACATGAATCAAATTCAATACACTGTAACTGGAAAGTTGTTGCATAATGCTCAGGTGACCTATAAGGCCCTTGGGCCTCTTGTTTTCAATAGCAATTCAAAATTTAGTCAGTTTGGTGTACATTTAATTTTGGGAGTTTCCTTTGTAATTGATCTGATATTCTTCATAATTGCTCTGGTGTATTTCTCCATCTGGCCACAAAGAATTTAAGGTATGTAAAACCTCATAAGATTGTCAATCATGTCATTTAAATGAGTTTCATTAACCATATGAGGTTATAAATGCAGGTGATGCAATATCTCAACATTCTGTGAAGCAACTGTTTATAAATTATAGTGAGGTTGGTAACTCAGCATTTTGTAATTGTGTTGAATATATTATATAACGTGGAATTTCTCTGTTTAAAAATTACATGATTGAATCTAAGTATTTTCAGTTAAATTCCCATTTTTCTGTGAGGGAGAATTGAAGTCTCCCTTGAATTTTGCTCTAAGATATCCCTGCCACATAAATAAACGGACTGCTATTAAATCTTAATCCTAAAAATTGTTGAATAAGCTGCACAATTTTTCTTAATAGTAATGTATTGAAAAGAATTATTCATTACTCATTGAGAGCATGTTGCCAAAGATGGAGGACATAAAAAATTTTCTTTGGTCTGAGGTTGCATTGTTGAGTATGATATTGTTGGTGATGATTTTCATTATGGTGATCGGTGCAATGATTTTGAGAACTGTCAGAAAATGGAACAGAATTTTCTAATCACATTTTGTCTGTCGTCCGTCCGTCCGTCTGTCTGTCTGTCCGTCTGTAAACTTTTCACATTTTCGACTTCTTCTCAAGAACCACTAGGCCAATTTTGACCAAACTTGGTACAAAGCATCCTTGGGTGAAGGGGAATTTAAATTCTTAAAATAAAGGGCCAAGTCCCCTCACAAGGGGAGATAATCAAGAAAAGACAAAAATAGGGTGGGGTCATTAAAAAATCCCCCGGGGTAAGGGTGGGGCCACAATGGGGAATCAAAGTTTTACACAAAAATGCATAGGAAAAATCTTTGAAAATCTTCTTCTCAAGAACCACTGGGCTAGAAAAGCTGAAACTTATGTGGAAGCATCCTTGTATAGTGAAGATTCTAAATTGTAGGAATCATGACCCCCGGGGGAAGGGCGGGGCCACAATGGGGTATCAAACTTTTACATAGAAATATATAGGAAAACTCTTAGAAAAATCTTCTTCTCAAGAACCACTGGGTTAGACAAGCTGAAACTTATTTGGAAGCATCCTGGGGTAGTGTAGATTCTAAATTGTTCAAACCATGACCCCCGGGGGAAGGGCAGGGCCACAATGGAGAATCAAAGTTTTACATAGAAATATATAGGAAAAATCTTTGAAAATCTTCTCAAGAACCACTGGGCCAGAAAAGCTGAAACGTATGTGGAAGCATCCTGGGGTAGTGTAGATTCTAAATTGTTGAAATCATGACCCCCGGGGGAAGGGCGGGGCCACAATGTGGAATCAAAGTTTTACATAGAAATGCATAGGAAAAATCTTTGAAAATCTACTTATCAAGAACCACTGGGCCAGAAAAGCTGAAACTTATGTGCACATGGAAGGATCCTTGGGTAGTGTAGACTTCAAAATGTCTAAATTATGATCAATGGGGTAGGGTGGGGATGTATTATGTATTACAAGGAGGAAGTCTGGTAAAGAACAGAATGGTCAAAGCTTCTCAGGTGAGCAATGTGGCCCATGGGCCTCTTGTTTATTCTTGGAATGAAAGACTAATGCAGTAAACATACATTTTTTTTTTGCATTGAAAAATTAATATCCATCTGTGGTTTGCTTTAAATATTGTCACTAAAACTGCAACTATAACAGGTACATTTGTATGTATGAGTCATTAAAAATTTGACATGTTGAATATTTGTTTAATTAAAATAGAATGTGAAAAAATCCTTCTCATTAAAAATTCAAATAAAAATTTTAAAAACATAATATGCAATTTATTAGGATAAATCAGAGAGAGGAGATCAAGAGAAGTAGTTAGTACATTTTACCCAAGATAAACACAAAGATTGGTTGTTTCATTGTTTTGTTTGAAAATAAAAAAAAACTGCTTTTGGTTTTACAGGTTGCAATGGGAAGGAGGAAAAGGAAACCAGCATTAGGAGATACATGTACTGGAACTGCAAAAAAAAAAGAAGTTAATCAAAACAATTTGTTTGGGCAAAACTGCCGTCAACTTCTTACCTCTGGCCGTAAAAATAGAAAATGTGGATATTTCAGATGATCATGAAGAATATCATGTGTATTGTAAGGCAGATACTGTAATGTAAGTTAATTTATATAATGTTTTTATTGTAAAAGAATTTATAAATATTGTTCATCTTTCTTAAATCATAGTTGGTGTAAAAAAGTGCCAGAATGATAAAGCATTATACATATTCAAATAAGGATTTGCATTAAATAGCTAAATAACATTTTTGAATTTTTTTATAACAAGACAATATTTCAGCCTCCTTTTAAGGTTCTCCAATCCTCAGCCTCAAAGTATATGTCTTTCATCTTAAAAATGTTATTTATCCTTCAAACTTTATAAATGAAATAAAAAAGCAATTTTTAGGTGGTATCCATGCATTTTACAAAGTTATTGCAAATTTGCCCATGATGGATATAATGAAATAAAAATACAATTTGACGGGGAAAAAAGGTTGTACCAGTACATCGATGGCTCGAACCCCTTTACCTATATTTAGTAGATCTCCAATGATTCACTAAGCCAAACATTTCGTTGAATGACTGATGTAATACTAACACTAGAAGACTAATTAAATTTTTATATAAAAGACATATTTATGGTACGAATTTTAAAAAAATTGATAATTTAGAGTTATCGAACATGGCTGACGATCGGAGATCGTTAACGGTAGTTTTGTAAAATTTAGCTAGCTTCTTTTTTGTAAAATTTCTTAGATACAAGACCAGACAGGTTGAAATGTTTCTCGAAAACATGGAGATATGGAAAGCAAAAGGAGAATGTAATGAGTTAAACATACGTTTAAAATAAATTGATATTGTTGTTTGTTTGGTTTTTTTTTCAATTTTGTCATCTGAGACTGACCTATTGCTATCTTTATAAGTTCATGTCGTGCATCAATCGTATTATATAACTTAAAAATTCATTTGTGGAAGCTGCTTCTTATAATCTACAAAGCAAATATTATCATATTCATGATATTGATGTGTTACATCTTTTGACAATACTTATAGAAAACTTTATTCCTTAAATTTATGATCCATAGGCACCAAAATTTTATGTGAAAACTTTTGATTGAATGCAGGTTTTGAAAGTAGTGCAGGTTTTAAATTTGTATTGGCTTCTTGCTGATTTTTAGCAGACAAACTACTTTGGTTCATCAATTTTTGTTGCAGCATCAATTTTCCTGGAGTTTGTAAAATACACAGTTTCAAAGATACGTAGAACGATTGATAGCTAATTGCTTAATTCATTGCACATATCTTTTCATGGGTCTACTCAACAATGAAATCCACAATAATTGGTGCTCGCTAAATATCGATGAAACCATATTTAGTAAACAGCTTTGATATGCATTGATGATTATACCAAATTTTTTTTTTTAAACTGAGAAGTATAAAAGTAGGACAGGGCACACTTGGACTTACGTTATTTAAGTAATTAGTAAATTATTTATCATAAAGACATTTTTTTGTAAAATTACGTTTACAAATTGCAGGTCATCGTACCTTTATGCCAATGTTATCATATTCCTCGAGTAGTACTAGTTGTAAATGTTAAAATACAAAATAATAATTAAAAAAAAACAA
This sequence comes from Saccostrea glomerata, assembly GCA_003671525.1. Taxonomy (NCBI): domain Eukaryota; kingdom Metazoa; phylum Mollusca; class Bivalvia; order Ostreida; family Ostreidae; genus Saccostrea; species Saccostrea glomerata. The sequence continues at coordinate 139,879 of PRKT01000456.1, forward strand.
ATTACTTCAGTAAAGAAACATATAATATTTCTATCAAATTTGCATCTGATCCATTCTTTAATGTTTTAGACTCTGATCCAGATTTGGCAGGAAAGCTGATGACCCTAGTGTAAATCAATATCATCGAAAAATTTCAGCTTATCTATCGGTTCAAATTTTCAAAAGGCATATTCAGACAATTATCATTATGTCGCAATAAAAAAAAAAATATTTTTTTATCGCAAACCTTTCATGATAACAATCAAAATGGGATGCAGTTAACCAATTAGCAATTTTGTAATGGATTGTCATCCCTACTTAATGGCAGAATTATATTGTGTTTATGAAGCAAAGACATTTAGTTTTGCATAAAAAACACAATAAAAAAAGTTAATTCATTGCTTTGACAATTGTATGAAAATAAAAAGCTGAGCTAGGATATGCAAGTGATTTCAGACTACACAAATTCCTTTCTATTTAATTTGAAAGGACTGTATTATACTCAGGTGACTGTTCATCATTCTTTTGTTGATTTCATATGATATTTTGGATGTGTTGGTACTTATCATTTCACATTTTAACTTGCATATCATGGTCTTAAAGCCCAACTAAGCTTTTTTGATTAAAATTAATCTGCTGTATGTTGTCATCATTTGCATTACAATCTTCATACACTTTTACTTTGCACTATCTTCTTCAGAACCACAGAGCCAGTTTCAAACAAACTTGGCACAAAGCATCCTTGGGACAGGGTTGAAATTTATGATAAAGTATTCTCTGGTAGTAAACTTTTTTAAAAAGCCGGGAAATTAAAAAAAATATGGACTGAAAAAAGAAGCTTTTGTTTTCCATTTTAAGTAGGATGTTGACCTCTATTAATGCTATTAATCTTAAAAAAAAAAATAATGGATATTGAGCTTCAAATTATTGGCTATTTAAGGAATAAACTCTCCAAAACTTTTCAGATGAATCTTCTTCAAAATGCTTACCATATGCATGAAAGAATTCAATTAAAATTCCCATTTCAGATATTTTGAGGGAAAAAAAGCAACATTGCAAGAATTTTCAAAAAGATGTAAAGTGGGCCTTGGAATCTATAGAAGCACAACCATGTGAGAATTCTGATTATGCTAACTAGGGCGATAGTTGTCGGAAATTGATGTCTGATGAAGATGACTCGGTTTATATCTTCTTCTGTAGGTGATCACCCTCATCAGACAGATGTAGAGTTTAATGGTGGAGAGTCAGATAAAAGATCTGGTTCTGTTGATGCAGTGATTGAGTCTGTCCTTGAAGATGCACATGCAGGTGAGATATCTGACTATGCTAACTGGAGCAATAGTTTTTGGAAATTGATATCTGATGAAGATAACTGTTTATATCTTCTTCTGTAGGTGACCACCCTTATCAGTCAGATGTAGAGTTGAATGGTGGAGAGTCAGATAAAGGATCGGGTTCTGTTGATGCAGAGATTGAGTCTCTCATTGAAGATGCTCATGCAGGTTAGATATCTGACTATGCTAACTGGGGCAATAGTTTTTGGAAATTGATATCTGATGAAGATGACTGTTTATATCTTCTTCTGTAGGTGATCACCCTCATCAGTCAGATGTAGAGTTAAATGGCGGAGAGTCAGATAAAGGATCCAGTTATGTTGATGCAGTGATTGAGTCTCTTCTTGAAGATGCACAAAATGAAGAGTCAGATAAAGGATCACATGCAGGTGAGAATTCTGACTATGCTAACTAGTGCAATAGTTGATAGAAATTGATATCTGATGAAGATGACTGTTTATATCTTCTTCTGTAGGTGACCACCCTCATCAATCAGATGTAGAGTTGAATGGTGGAGGATCCAGTTCTGTTGACGCAGTGATTGAGTCTGTCCTTGAAGATGCACATGCAGGTGAGATATCTGACTATGCTAACTAAGGCAATAGTTGTTGGATATTGATATCTGATGAAGATGACTCTGTTTATATCTTCTTCTGTAGGTGACCACCCTCATCAGTCAGATGTAGAGTTGAATAATGGAGAGTCAGATAAAGGATCCAGTTCTGTTGATGCAGTGATTGAGTCTCTTCTTGAAGATGAACAGCAGGTGAGATATCATGCTAAGCTAACTAGGGCAATAATTGTTTGAAATTTATATCTGATGAAGATGACTCCGTTTATATCTACTTCTGTAGGTGACCACCCTCATCAGTCAGATGTAGAGTTGAATGGTGGATTGATTGTATACTGTTTTACGTCCCTCTCCAGAATATTTCACTGATATGGAGACGTCACCATTGCCGGTGAAGGGCTGCAAATTTAGGCCTTTGCTCGGCACTCAGGGCCTTTGAGCAGGGAGGGATCTTTATCGTGCCACACCTGCTGTGACACGGGGCCTCGGTTTATACGGTTTCATCTGAAGGACCGCCCCATTTAGTCGCCTTTTACGACAAGCAAGGGGGTACTGAGGACCTATTCTAACCCGGATCCCCACGGGGTAGTTGAATAGTGAAGAGTCAGATAAAGGATCCAGTTCTGCTGATGCAGTGATTGAGTCTGTCCTTGAAGATGCACATGCAGGTGAGAATTCTGACTATGCCAACTAGGGCAATAGTTGTTTGAAAGTAATGTCTGATGAAGATGACTCTGTTTACATCTTCTTTTGTAGGTGACCACCCTCATCAGTCAGATGTAGAGTTTAATTATGGAGAGTCAGATAAAGGATTTGGTTCTGTTGATGCAGTGATTGAGTCTCTCCTTGAAGGTGCACATGCAGGTGAGATATCTCACTATGCTAACTGGAGCATTAGTTGTTGGAAATTGAATATGATGAAGATGACTGTTCATATCTTCTTCTGTAGGCGACCAATCTCTTCAGTCAGATGTAGAGTTTAATGGTGGAGAGTCAGATAAAGGATCCAGTTCTGTTGATGCAGTGATTGAGTCTAATTTTTTGAAGATGCACATGCAGGTGAGATATCTGACTATGCTAACTGGAGCAATAGTTTTTGGAAATTGATATCTGATGAAGATGACTGTTTATATCTTCTTCTGTAGGTGACCACTCTCATCAGTCAGACGTAGAGTTTAATGATTGAGAGTCAGATGAAGGATTGGGTTCTGTTGATGCAGTGATTGAGTCTCTCCATGAAGATGCACATGCAGGTGAGATATCTGACTATGTTAATTAGGACGATAGTTGTTGGAAATTGATATCTGATGAAGATGACTGTTTATATCTTCTTCTGTAGGTGACCACCCTCATCAGTCAGACGTAGAGTTTAATGATTGAGAGTCAGAGTCTGATATGGATGATTCTGATGAATCTTGGATTGATTCAGATAGTGATCCTGTTAACTCGTCGAGTAAAAGCGATTCTGATAACGCACCACAATAAATTACTGCCGTATCGTGGAAGTCAGCCACCGAAGTGGGTCCAGAACATTGTACAAAAATTAAAGAAAATTTAGTTAAGTGCATGTTGGACTAGCGCAGTATTGTGATTTGCTGATGTATATGTGTTATGATTTTTTTTATTTCCTTAATAAACAAATATTTACCTGATTAAAAAAAAATAAATGAATTACTTGTATTGTGAACAAGTCTCAACCTATGTGTAGGAGGGGAAGACCTTGATTTATTAGGTGGAGATGATATTTGAATAATTACATTAGGATGTACCAGTATTTGTTATTGGTTGTGATTTACCAACTATTTTGTTGGGTTATTCAATACATAATTACAAGTAATATTTTATTTTTTCTTACATTTTAGATAATGTCCTCCCTGTTAAGAGCGTCTACCGGGAAGAGAGGGCACATTTATGAGTGCAAGCCTTCTGGATTTCGTGGAGAAAAGATAGCCGTCACAGACCACATCTTCGTCAAGCCCCTTACGTACGAGGAGTACCCGTACCATTGTACTCTGTGTGACTTCCCAGCTGTTCAGAAGACCAAATTCCTTAAGCACACGAAATGGTATCAGCTGGAGCATAAGATGAGGGCAAGAGAGAAGGCCGACGCTGAGGGGTCAGACTTTATGACAGTTCATAACAACGTACTCGAAGGTCCTGAAGGAGATGATGCGTTCGTTGACGGTGGAGGAGTCGATCCTCCAATGGGAGTCGAGGAGGAGGCCAGCCAAACCAGAGAGTCTTCCTATTAGCATGTCCTCTATGCCATCTTCGTCGTTGCCACCTCCTCCATCACCTACCGCAGTTACTGTGCCGACCGCTCCGGAATCTTGCCTGCCAGAGCTGGTGACCGAGGAGGATCAGCAGCTCATTAAAGAGTTTTTCATCCAGGAACCTGTGGAGCCTGACTCTTCCCTGGGAGAGGAGAATATCCGCCTCCAGAAGGAGATAGAGCGGCAGAGGAGAGTGATTAGGCAAAATCAGAGCACCATATCGGATCTTGAGAAAAGGCTGGATTCCGGAGCTTGTCCTGTTTCAGATGTAAAGTTCGTTCATGATGGCCCCGGCGAGGGCGAACAATACATCTTGATCCCCCGCAGACGTTCACCCAGGAAACAACCAAAGAAGTTGCAGTCAGTTGTAATGGTACCTAGGAGGATCCTTCCAAAGCCCGCACGTCGATGTACGGAACACCAATCTCCGTTGGATGACCTTTTTCGACCGGATCACTTCAGAGCCAGTCGTCCTTGTTATAATAGACATTTCCAGATTCCGCGATCTCGAGACCGTACTCGCGCACTGACTCTGACAGTTGTTTAAACAGTTCTAGGGACCGTGTCAAATTTTGATTTATTTACAAGCTACAAAAAACACTGTTTCCTTGATTAAAGCATTTCAAGTCATATATGGCGTATTTTCAAAAGTTCTGACTAACTAAAATTAAAATGATCTTTCTCTTGTTACTGTATATGAAGATTGGACTTTCTTTTAATTAACACAATTTAAATCGATCGCGTTGCATAGAAATCCGAGATTGAAACAAGATATGTTTGTGAAACACTATGCGCCCGGCGTCAACAAAGTTCGAAAAAGCTATTTCTAGTATATAGGTCACAGTCAAGGTCACAAGGTCATTGAACTTGGTGTTGTTTGTAAGAACTTAATTAGTGGGGTATGCATACTAAATATGAAGTCCCTATCTGCTATGGTTCAAAAGTTATGGCAAAAAGTGGAAAAAGCTATGTTTAGCATATAGGTCAGTCAAGGTCACATGGTCATTGACCTTGGTAATGTTTAAAAGAACTTTATTAGTGGAGTATGCATACTAAATATGAAGTCCCTATCTCCTATGGTTCAAAAGTTATGGCAAAAAGTGGAAAAAGCTATTTTTAGCATATACCGTAGGTCACAGTCAAGGTCACAAGGTCCTTGAGGTCATTTGAAGGAACTTTATTAGTGGAGTATGCATAAAAAATAACTGATTTATTTCCGACTCGGATTAAAAAAAAACTGTATCATACTGTATCAAACACAGTTTAAAGTCGATTAAACCTACATGTATAGAAATATGGGTATGATATTCGAAATCGGTGATTTTATTTTGAATTTATATAGCAAATATTATCTGAATCTTTATTTAATCTCGTGTTTTACTTTTTTAGTTCAGATACGCCTTACTTAGTATAAAGCTTTATAACCCCTTTAAAAACTTTTTATACGGCCCTTTATATATCGAAATACCGAGTACGAGTCCGGGCTCGTGACGCTCTTATCTGGAAATGTCTAATAAGAGACATTAGATATATTTCATTGTTAATTTTGAGCAGTAAGTAGAAGTAATATAAGTTAAGAAAGTATTCGTTTCATTAATTGTCAAATATTTGTTGTTAATTGGGAGATAAGGTTAGAACTGGGAAGGTTTGTGGACTTTATATGTAATTTTTTTAAAATTGATATTTCAAGCATTTAGCGTTGTAATGAGATTCATTTGTGTAATAGTATTTACCTTGATATTTTTGCTTCATGTTTTAATTCATCTAAGAGTAAATTTTACATACTGTAAGATAATCTGAGCGCATATAAAGCACATGTAGGAGAACAATATACATATTTTTGATTTCCTGCATAACTTAAATTCTAATGAAAAACAAAATGAAGACTTAGTATAACTTAATTTCTAAGAGAGAGACCACGCAAGCAGAGACTTTCTGTAAGAATATCTTTGTATTCATTTCTCTCTCTCTCTCTCTCCATACTTGTTAAACGGTACAGTAAAGCTGCAGATAGTAAAGAATTTTTATCTATAACTGACTGTACCTAAAGTCTAGTATTTCGAAATTATTTCATGAACCCTTGTGCCATTTTAATCGTCAATAAAAAAAAAATGATGAATCATTTGTCAAAAATTTAATAGTCTTAGAAAGGATTGTCTAACATGTACCTTAGAAGTAAACGTGTAACGTTTATTTCTTGACTCAAAATGTACTGCATATGTAAACTGCATTTTTTATACATTATTTTTGCTTTCAATTACGTATATATATCAAATAAAAATAATGTTTAAAATCGTATTCTGTCTCAAACTTATTAATATTTTATCAGTAGAGTCAGTAATTATCGAATCATGAAATGATTATCAAAGGCGCGAAGTCATTATCCTGTATCAATTTCGGGAAGAGGGGGGGGGGAGGGG
>PRKT01000456.1:158392-239241 GCA_003671525.1 Saccostrea glomerata
CACACACACACACAAAACATCAATTGGAGTTGTATGTCGAATCGCTATTCATTGTCAATAATAAAAGAGTCCGAGTTAATAGATGACAATTTATAGGACGTAGATATTTAATTTGTAATATTTCATTTGTGATATTTTATTTGGCGATGTTACCTAAATCAATAACGTCTCTCCTGTTCATTATTATATAGTTTACTGCCCCCCCCCCCCAAAAAAAAAAAACATCAGTAAGAGAAATTTCGTGTACAAATGAAAGTTCATATTAAGCAGAGTTACGTATCATATACTGTCATGTCTTTCTCGTTTCAAAAATCTTATACCTGTACTTAGGTCATACAATATTGTTGCACATAAAAATATTACCAATCGTAATATCGTAAAAGGCTTACATCATCACGAAGAAAATGGGTACTTTGTATATTGATTTATCTAGAGATGATTGTTGTTTAAAAGAAACAAAAAAAAAGTAGATTAGTATGTAGGCTAAATTAAACAAACAGAACAAAATTTATAAAAGTGAACAAAATACTAAACGTACTGCAGGTCAGACATGCCGGCGGTGGATCTGTCTTAGTATTTTAGCAACAATTAGGTAATGGTATTTTAGAAAGGTACGTACACACAGAAGATACGGCGTTAAAAACTGCTTATAATGTAAAAGACCGCCTTGATCAAAAAATCATTTATTTTCAATTACATACAAAAAATATTTAAACACACTATCAAGCTTTACATTTTATTTCACTTTTTACTGCATACTGCTGAAGATAAATTTTGCTTGCTTATCTGAACGCGGTAAGCTTTTTACGTCAAATCCTATTGTGACGTCAGCAAACCCGCGATCTACCTTAAAGTCAAGATCTAGTAAATAGCTTGAGACTAATTATTTGGTGCTAGATCCATTATGACGTCATAATCAATTTCAACTTTCTTTTTCCCGTACTTTACGGCTTTAGCAGAATAATATAGAAAATTGGGTATTTTTATGTCATTCAATTTCAAATCATATGAAAAGTTAACCGGACACCTATATTAAATCTGATATGGATTTAAAGAAGAGGCCATAAACATAGTAATTACCGTTTTCTGAGAGACTGTAGGCTATCTGGATACATTTCCTTCGCCGATTATAAAAAAAACTTCCATATTCATGACTGGTTTATTTAATTTTTCATTGAAAATGACAGTTTAAAATACAGTTTTTCATCCTGATGCCCCAAAACACCTTATTTGACAAAGCTAAAGTTGTAAAGCATCAATAAAGGAATTTATTTCTCAAGTTTGATAAATCTGTAGGCACCTTTCATTTACTAGATCTTGACCTTAAATTCAGATTTCCGACGTTCTGGTGTAACGGGGTGGAGGGCAGGCGGATCTCTCCTACTACTACTGGGACCGCACTCCCTCACTCTATCTATAGGGGCTGTCTTATCTTTCGTGGCAAGGCTTGCGTTACACAGCTCAACCCGAGCTCAGGAGGGCTAGTATGGTACAGTGGTTCAAAACTCAATACTCTTTAATCTTATATCACAACGCACTAAATTATCTCCCTTTAATCAATGAACTCACTCAGATAATACACCACTGCCCCAAGCCTAAACCTCCTATTATTAACCCGCGCTCTCTAAGTTACACTTAATTTATAAATACACGAAATCTCTCAGCTTTTCTTCTCTATTTGTCAAGCTCGTTACAATATAGACCTACGGAAGTCACTAAAATTCTTTAATACTCATTTATCTCATTACACAGTTCTTAATCTCTTGTATCCCACAATTTCCATCTTGTTGGAAAATCACACTTTGATAAAACCTTGTAAATCTCTGTACTTGGAAATGAGACAAAATACAGTTTTACAATTTATTATAAGAATTATCTCTTAAATGAACAATAAACAAACAAATTCTAAGCTCTGTCTCAGTCTGTCTATGTCACCTATTAGTCCCGACTTATCTGTCTAAAACCAACCTCAATGCAACTCACAAAACTCCTAATTCTCAGAACTTCCTTCCAGACCTCCTGGATGAAGGTAAAAACCAATAACTAAAACTTAATCCCTTAAACCTAATTAATTCCTAACAAATTTCAAACACCAGTTATTCCTGCAAATTTCCTAAGTCTAAATTCCAGTTAAAAACAGTAGCAAAATTTAGAAATACACTAACTTCCTTAGCTAATTGTATAAATTGCCTAAACAATTTCAATGATTCTAAAATTTAACAACAAATTACCAAAAATTCAAACAACCAGCAAATTTTAACCAAGTCCAATTCTCAGTTAAAATTCACTAAAACCTGATCAAAATTCCTATAAAATTCCACAAATGTTCCAAAAGTTCCTAAATTCCTTAAAATAACCCTGGCTCTTCTTAAAATTAAACTAAAAAGTCATTATTAAATTTAAATTCAAAACGCCAAACCCATGCTAACTCCTTACCCCTAAAACACTTCTTCTCTTAACCACAGGAGTTCGCGTACCTATCAATTTTACCGAAATTTTCAGTAAATAAAAAAGATACGTAATACCTATAATAATAACACAAGGAGTGCAACGGTTGTCCGCGACGCCATGACGTGACGTCATGGGCGGTCCATTTACCCAAAAGGAACAAAAATAAACAATCATACACAATTAACTAGAGATAACGATATTACGTTTAAATACGAGTACAAGTACTTGTACCTCCCCGTTTTAAATTTTCTTGAATGTCTGCTAACTTGTCTAACTTTACTTTCGCATATGACCTCAATCATCTAGATTAGCATTTCAGACAGTTTTGTTCCTTTTTGGGTGAATAGACGCGCCCGTGACGTCACGTCATGGCGTCGCGGACAACGGATATTTGAGCGAAGTTGTGGAGAAATGTCACCACTGCTGCTGTAAAACATGAGTTTGAAATCTTATGCATTAAGAGCCATAAAGAATGGTCCCTTCCAAAAAGATTGGTTTGTGTTTTATAATTTTCGATTGAAGATTAATTGTGCGACAGCCTTGATATTAAGCGAGGGGTACCAAGGTGACCTAAAATGCGTTGCACTCCTTGTGTTATTTTTATAGGTATTACGTATCTTTTTTATTTACTGAAAATTTAGGTAAAATTGATAAGTACGCGAACTCCTGTGTCTAAACAAACCAACCTAGCAGAAGAGCCAAAATTCCTTGAATCTCTCCCTTTTATACAATAAAATGACGTAACTGTTGGACTCATTGGAAAACGTTGGAGAATCTCTCGTGACATTTCACGTAAGCAGCAAAGTCTATAGAAAAATCTAATAACTACATACAAGACAACTTTTCTGAATGAAAGTAATCTCCAAATACATTCTTCAATTAGAATAAGGTAATTAATCTCCATTTAAATCAACAAATAACACAATGAACTCCAAAAATCCTAAAACTATCGTAACTTTTACGATCGGGCTCGACCTACACAATTTACGACTGCCAAGTTCGTAAACAAATCTACCAGTCTATAAACTGCCGATAATTAACTGAAAACAAGTTAAACCTCAAGAAAACATGATGTCATCTATAAGTCTATGGTTCATCTACTACAGAAGACCAATTAAAGTCCCTGAAACATGAAGTAAGCTAAAATAACACCACAACTTTACTACTGCTATGATCAGCTGATTTCTACGTAACTCAAAACATGTGCACAAACTATTTCAACTCGTGTAGATCACTTAAACTTGTCAATAATCACCTATCAATTACATGCAAAACATAAATCAGTACATATTCCTGCAATATCAAATAATTATAACACATATACAAATTCATCTTAACTCTCCTACAATGTCAACAATAATCAGGTTCAATAACTCTGTATAAAACTAATCTGTCAAATCTCTGGACCGTTACACTACCCTCCTCTCAAAATATTTGTGTCCTCACAAATGACTTATCTCAAGTAAATGTCAAATCTAAACATTAAGGTCAAAGTGTCTACCTTACAATGTACAATCATCAATACATTACAATAATATGACATAACATCTGAAATTAGAACTTTGGCTATAATTTACACATATCAATGCTTTAATTTACCGTCCTTCATTCTTTCCTAGAATAGAATATCACTTAGCACAGTTCCATTTAACACAATCACACAGGATTCCTGGTCCTTCCCAACAAGGTATCGTCCCGTCAGATTACGTCTAGTGTCACAGTCAGTCCCTCAGGTCGAATCTCTATTCTCTTTATTGTTTACCATCAACGGCGCCTCCTCGATCCCGTCTCCATCTGTCGAGCTGTCTGCAGTCCCCCAACGGTTCGCCGCAGTCCCCCAATCTCAACCACCACCAAGGTCTGAAGCTGTTCCACGGCTCTCTTTATGTCCCTTAGAGTCACTTCCCCTGTATCCACAGTCTGTCTTCTTGGTCGTCCCTGTCTGTCTATCCGTCTTTGTCTCCTCGGGTATTTCCATATCTTCTCCGGTTCCCAGGAGTTGTTCCAGGAAGTCCTCAGCAACCGCTGGGACGGGAGTGGAAGGAGCTGACAACGGAACAGATGGCCCGGCTTCCTCAGCCAGGGCCTCTGGGGTAGGCTTGACGACGGTAGACTCTGGGATTGGCTTGACGACGGTTTACTCTGGGGTTGGCTTGACGACGGTAGATGTAGCTGGTTTTTTTCTCGATTCCCAATAGGTCGCTGATTCTTCTCTGTTGAGGGGCACATATTCCGCCATAGTGAATCTGTGAGGGCGGTCATTTCGCTTCAAATAGTAATCATCGTTTATAAACTCCCCACGCCTCATACTTTCTACTTTGGCCCGCTCGTGGGGCAAAAAGGTCAAGGTATGCCTCCTCAAGTCCGAAAAGGTTTTGGCACTATAATGGCAGAGACTACAGTGAAAAGGAGAATCCTCTACGGTCAGGTGATATTTGTAATGGTGCGTCTCCATCCTCCCCTTTTCTGCGATGAAGGCATGGCACTGGACACAGCGGTAGGCTCGCCCCCTCTCCAACAATCCTGTCATCTTCGACATGGTTCTAGAATATAAAAGCATGATTATCAATACATGTTTCTACAAATGACAGTGTAAAAGTATCTCTCTAATACCTTTACCCACCCATGTTTCCTACAACTATGGGTGTCCATAAGACCAAAATATAAATATACACACACACATATATATATATATATATACACTGTAGAAGCAGAAATATTCGTGGGGGATTAAATTTCGAAACGAAATTAAATCCCACACGAAATTTTTATATGACTATGTATTGTGTAGGATTACTTTCAAAACAACGAAATCAAATCCCCATGAAACTATTATAGACAACAAAACGACGAAATTTTATCCCCACGAAATTTTGTGATTCTACAGTATATATTCTCAAAACTATTTAAGTCATTCTGAGTCATAAGGTTTTAGTTTGTCATGATTCACGACAACACACCAACCCTTAGGTAGCTTTATCTCAAAGTTCAGCTCACTAAGCTTCTTTGTTATCAAACAGGGTCCTACATAATTAGGTTGCAACTTGGGACAAGTGCCTCCTCGGCGCAAGTCCTCCTGGTACCAGACCCTATCATTAACACTGTAGACCCTAAGTTTTGTCCTAGAGTCATAAATCTGTTTCCTCTTTTGAAAAGATTTCTCCAAATGTTTCCTAGCTACTTTGTGTGCATGTTGCATTTTCTCTCGAACATGCAAAATATAATCAGCAGGGCTACTCTTAGATTTCAGCATTTCCAACGGCAACCCTCCTTGGGTCACGTCGGAAGGCAATCTCACTTCCCTACCCAGCATCGGAAGATTTGGTGTAAGTCCAGTTGACTCATGCTGGGTAGCACGGTAAGCTCCAGATAGACAACCTAAGTGAAGATCCCAGTCTCTTTGCTCCCCACGGATATAAGACTTGATCATTCCCAGCAAAGTACGGTTGAACCTTTCAACCTGACCATTACACTTTGGGTTCCTGGGACTTGTGCGGGTTTTACGAATTTCAAAAAGCTCACACAATTGTTGAAAAACTTCACTCTCAAAACAACGACCTTGATCTGAGTGGATCGCTAAGGGACATCCAAATCTACAGATAAACTCATTCAACATGACATTGGCGCAGGTGACAGCAGTCTGATCCAGCACAGGGATTACCTCCACCCACTTGGTGAAGTAGTCCGTCATGGTGAGTATGTACCGGTTACCCCTAGGTGTGATTGGAAGGGGGCCAAGCAGGTCTGTGGCTACTCTGTCCATGGGAACACCAACTGGCATCTGTCCTAGAGGAGCCCTTGGGGTCTTTGTAAGTGGTTTATTTGCTGAGCAGACCTCACATTTTGCAATCCAGATTTGTATATCTTCTTTCATCTCATACCAATAAAATCTCTGTTTTATCTTTTGTTGAGTTTTCTTCTTCCCCAAATGTCCTGATAGAACCGAGTTATGCATTTGGTACAAAACTTCAGATTTCCGACGTCTAATTTGATCTTTCAATTTTCTCATCTCTCGTTCTTTGTAAACGAATGTTCCACAGTAATCTAATTGTATTAAGGTCAATCAAATGGTGATTAGCAATGTTTAATCACACCTATTAGGGTAATGACTTTTTGCATGACGGTGTGTTGAGCCTGCATTGCCAACTTTTAATTTTCCTTTAAATTATATGTCTTAGTCATTTCTCTACAGAGAACTTAAAATGATTGTTTTCATTTTGTGCGGCGATTTTCCGTTGTTTTACTGATTTTAAGAGTAACTGTTGTCTGTTTGAGCTTTTAGAGCGTCCGTAGCATTATCTTAACGTTTCAAATGACTTGATCCCTTATTCCTTCATTACGATTGCAAAACTCATGGCACCTTTTATCGATGAAGGGTATCATTAGTAGCCTTCTGTTAACTTAAATTTAAAAGTAGGCATTCAGAAGCAGCGTAAGAGAATCTGATTAACATATTTTAAACTATGTTTTCATATCGATAGATAGGGACGCATATTGTTTTTCACTTGTCTGAATGTTTGTCAACTTAAACTTTCGCCATAACTTTTTGAACCATGAAAGATAGAGACTTCTTAAATGGTATGTATACTTCACTAATTAAACTCTTTCAAAGAAAACCAAAGTCAAAGACCTTGTGACCATGACCTATATGCTAGAAATAGCATTTTTGAACCATGAAGAAAACATCCTTTTTTATATGTATATTCCACTAATTAAGCTCTTTTACATGACACCACGGTCAATGACCTTGTCTGTGCCTTATATGCTAAATACAGCTTTTTTCAACCTTTGCAATAACTTAAAATATAAGAAAGACTTCATAATTAGTATGCATAATCCACTGATTTAAGTTCTTTCAAATTACATCAATGTTAAATGACCTTAACTAACCTATATGCCAAAAATAGCTTTATCGAACTTTTTGGCCGCCGGGCGCATAGTATTTCACAAACACTTCTTGTTCGCATTGGGTGATTTGTTCTTTGAATTTCTCGGCCGCTCTAATAGTGAGCTTCCTATGGTCCAACATTTTTTGAACAGTTTGCAAACCTAAATCATCAGTTTCAATGATCCTGTCTGAAAGGGCAATCATGTCGGCATTTACATCGGGGAGGAGTACATGTACAATATGTAGATGTGCATTTCCGTACTTTTCAACTAAGATACATGTATACAGTATTATCTTGAATATAGAGATGAACAGTTTGTCAGCGCAACTCCACTTAAACAGCTGTACAGAATATGATCAAATTCTGCAGATATTTAGGACACAATATGTAGCTGTGCATATTACCGGGACAATCCAATTCCTTTATTTTTTTCCTGGGTTTTCAGCACTTTGATTTGGGGGAGCCTGGGGTATTTGAGCTTGCTCACATTTACTTTCAACGTATCATTTTCGAAAGTCAGTAAAAGAAAACCCGTAACAAGTCTATTACTGTTCATTTCTGACCCGTTTGTTTTAACACTATGTGGCCCTGTTGTATTACAAGCCTCAAAACCATTCATGAGCTTCATTAAAGTTAGGGCCACATGTCCACCTAGCCAATGACTAAATTCTGAAAAAATATTGGCACGGATCTTTACATATATGTATACGTTGTATGTACAATGTATTAATTATAAATGGTTTATGTCCGAACTTACATTAATGTGTCCGGATTACCGTGGCTCAGCTGTATTCATATATTTTGGAGAATCGATGTTGTTAATAAGTGTTAAGTGACATGTACATGTAAGACAAATTAGAAAAATATCTTACTTAGTGAGAACCTGATCTATATCGTCATGTGTATGACCGACCATTAAAAACGAAGTTTTAATCTTTCTAAAAAGGCCAATCTCAACCAGATAACAAATAAAACCTAATAAATATCTGCAAAAAAAACTATAAAAAGATTAGTATTTTGATGGAAGGTTTATATATGCACATTAGTGCGTCTTTTTATTTTCTAACATGCATTTCTATTTTTTATGCACTTCTGACCTCAATTGTATTTATTCTCCCTTACATAGTTATCCATTTGATTGTAAAGGGTGTCAGGTAGAGAATCTTTCATGGAGTAGAGCACACTCAGATGAATAGAAATTTTAAGGTTTGTAGAATGACTGCAAATGATTAAAAGAATAGAAAACTTCGGTATACAGAATATACATCTTTTTAATTAGCAGGAAGGCTTGTTTGGAGATAACTTACCTGTATTAGAACAGGTCGAAAAAAAAACCATTAATTCCTATCCCATGAACGACAACGCCTATTAGATATACACTTAACCTCTACATCGTAGACGTGAATTTACTTACATGGACGAAATGGGTTAGGGGAGTCTTGCTTTGATCAATCCAATCGATGATGAGGGATAAATATTTGTTTGGAAACATCTTGGCATTTTGCTGATTCTTATAATATTCCTATCTCTCTACAAAAAGTAACACTGGAAAGATTTTATAGATGAATTTTTTTGAAAGCTTGAACAACTCTTAATTTACTTCTGCTTTTTAAGACGATTGTCTCTAATCTTCTGAAGCACAGTTCTTTCTCGTATATTTCTATTTTCCCCAAATTTAATTTTCATCTCTGTACACACATTGTATTTCGGAAATCGGTTCTAAAAAAACAAAAGACCCATAGGCCCTTTTGAACCATACAAGAGAGAGAATTCATATTAATTTGTTTAAACCTTTATTTCCGTGTTAGAATAGGTCCTCAGTACCCCCTTGCTTGTCGTTAAAGGCGACTCAATGGGGGCGGATCTTCGAATGAGACCGTATAAACCGAGGTCCCGTGTCAAAGCAGGTGTGGCACGATAAAGATTCCTCCCTGCTCAAAGGCCGTTAGTGCCGAGCATAGGCCCAAATTTGCAGCCCTTCACCGGCAATGGTGACATGTCCATATCAGTGAAATATTCTGGAGAGGGATGTTAAACAGTATACAATCAATCACAGGCGCTTGTTTCATACAGTAAGCTTAGATTTCTACTATATAATAACACAAGGTATCCATCTTTCTCGAGACAAAAAATGTAGGTCACCAATTCAACCCCCTGTTTTATTCATTATCCGCAGATGGAGACAGAAACCCCACATGTAATGGCTAGCGGAATCCCCCTTCTTGGACCTCATGTATATTTCCTTACCTCACCCCCTCGCGAACTTTGACACTGGCCATAAAATTACACGCTTCGTCAACCGAAAGAAAAAGTACATCTCTAAACAGCTCAGCACTTCCGGCTTGGCAACTGCGATATAATACACAAGTTCTCATTGGCTACTGGTACATTTTGCACTGGTGTAGAGAGGTCCTTATCAAAATAATTTTGCTTAAATAATAACTATTCAATCATCTTAAACATTACCCAAACATTGTCATCTTACAAAATATTTGTCAGAAACCTAGAACAATATCGATTTTCAAATTTGCGCCAAAATAAGATTTCGGTTTTCTCTTGTGTCTAATACAATTGCATGGAAAACTCCCGAGAGTACAGTAGCCAATGAGAACTTGTGTATTATATCGCAGTTGCCAAGCCGGAAGTGCTGAGCTGTTTAGAGATGTACTTTTTCTTTCGGTTGACGAAGCGTGTAATTTTATGGCCAGTGTCAAAGTTCGCGAGGGGGTGAGGTAAGGAAATATACATGAGGTCCAAGAAGGGGGATTCCGCTAGCCATTACATGTGGGGTTTCTGTCTCCATCTGCGGATAATGAATTAAACAGGGGGTTGAATTGGTGACCTACATTTTTTGTCTCGAGAAAGATGGATACCTTGTGTTATTATATAGTAGAAATCTAAGCTTACTGTATGAAACAAGCGCCTGTGCAATCAATATATAAATTATATAGACAAAGAAATGATGGATCTCATATACACACTCATTCCAATTCCTGATTGATTTTTCTGTGGGCATCAAAACATCAGATTTAATATAACTTATATCTTTTAGATAGCATTATACTCAAAATAAAATATAGAAATTTCTTACTTGTACAACAGTTGCCAAATATTTTCTCATTTTCGGAAACTTAATGTATTGTAGATGTTTTAGTTCTACTTGATATATCACGTAGTTCAGTGCATCAGCTCCTCGCGATCGTTTGAAACTTTCTCCCCCCTTGATCAAAATGGAACACAAACATATAATAAATATATTTATGTATGCACTATTGATTTTCAGTTCTCAGATTAAAGCTGACCTAACAATTATTTATATCTAAGTAACTTTGCAAAAACGTAAGGATTGTTCAAAGAAATGCCAACTTCCTCTCTAGTGGCCACCAATAGATCGATCCCTTTTCTTACGGACGGTGTAAGGAGAATTGGGACTTTTCTATTCTGCTTCCCAATAACATCTACTAGATCCATGCTGAAACATAAAGATGCCAATTGCTTATATCAGCAGATTCTTCTTCATGGTTTTCTCTGTATTAAGAAGTACTATGTACTCCCTCAACTTAGTGTCAAGAAATTTCCGCATAATGATCAAGTCTCCGATTACAGGAAGCATTTCTTTCTTGTTTAATCGTTTCTCTTCAGTAGTTTGATGTGCAAATACTGGAATTTTTTTTCTGTCCACTCCACCTCATGTAAAGCAATGAAATCTGTAGCCTCTTGTCTTGCAGCTGTGTCTTTCTCTTTAATGGCCTTTCCAATCTTAAAATTAGGCATGCGCCTGATCAAATGCCCATTTTTTCCCCCATTTCTGGTTTCTTGAATATTTTAACACCATTTAAACTCCTGTCTTCACACACCACAACCAACTCCTTGGTACATTCCAAAAACATGCTCTAATTTTCTGGTCTAATGTACGAGCTCATATCTGGTCCATGTGAAACATTCCGATCTTTAAGTTGACCTTTTAACCTTGCTAGAAGGTGCAACCTGTACCTCACTTCTGATGCACGCTGTTTGCCTAATTTTTTAAATAAATTATTTCCTAACTCTAGAAGGCTGTTATCTTTCAAGACTTCTTTCCCAACTTCATCCTCTGTGAGAGCATTAGCAACAAAATGGTAAAAGTCCCTCTTTTCCTTATCACTGATGCTTTTTGGTTCAATAGCACCTTCAAGGAGAAGTTGACCAGCTTTTCTAAATTGTGACACTCCTTTGACCTCATCCATATCTTTGTAGAAATTGCTCAAAGTTTCTCCCATAAAAGGACATCTTTTGCAGCGCCTCCAGAGCTCTCCAGATATGGCTGGAAGTTTTGCTACATCCTGTTCTTCTTGGTGGTGAGTTAGAAGGTGTCTACTTCTCTTCAAATCCCATTTCCCGCAAAATAAACGGCATGCAACTTCTGGTAATCAAGTTTTCCTTCTCTATTTAATCCTACCATTCACGGTAGCTCAGTCGGTAGAGCGCTCGCTCCGTTATCGGGAGGTCATGAGTTCGTATCTCGGCCGCGACTGACTGAGTCGTTAAAATGGGTAGCAACTGTTCCTTCGCCATGCGCTCGGCACTTTGATGTGAAAGTTGCGGGTCCTTCGGATGAGACCTTAAAAACCGAGGCCCCGTGTCAGCGGCAGGTGCTGGCACAATAAAGATACCTCATTGCTCAATGGCCCCGGGTGCCGAGTAAAGGTCAAAATTTGAAGCCCTTCACTGGCATACGGTGACGTCTCCATATGAGTGAAAAATTCTCGAGAGGGACATTAAACAATAAACAATCAATCTATTTAATCCTAATTCCTGCACTGAACTTGAAACTTTCTCCTCTTCAGTAATTCTTCTACATTCAGCATGGGAAAGACATCACTACAGTCACTGTCACTTCCAGAAATATGTAGTGTTGAATCTGTGAAATAAATAAAAGGTTACAGTGTTTCCCTAAAACTGGCTACTGGCCAAATTAACTGCTTCAGTTGATACAATGGTCGCTTAGAAATCAAAGACTGCAAAAAATAATACCTGTAGTTGTAAGGTCAACAGAGATTCTGTTCATAAACATAAACTCTTAGCCTGTAACAACTGATCTTTAACCCTTTTCTTCGAAATAAAGGGAAAACACAGAGGTGGAAAGAGTCACAAGTCACAAACTTTGGACATTCAGCTATAGTAAAATAGTGAAACAATGAAGTATACATTAATTTACCTGCAGAACTTATTGTTGTTTGCCAACGAATGTCTGGTTGGCATGTATATGTACTGGTATGTATTTTCGTGAGTTATTTCTTAATGAAATCGCTAGTAGGCAAATTTGAATTGGACGCATGGGTAGTCCGTGCCCGGTGCGACTACAGAAAGTAGAACAATTTTCAACAAGCATTTTAAGGTAGACACATACACCCCCAGTACAAAATAAAGAACAAAGAAGACAATTTAAAAAAATTAAAAAAGTACATAAATTAAACACATTTCATATACATGATTTATTCTTCTACATTATATAGAAAAGGTTCTACGGCAAATTTCAACAGGAAAACTGCTTCTACGATCCCCATGTATGGTCTACATTAAAAACTGACATTTTGTTTAATTCTGAAGCTTATAATTATTTCGAGTTTATATAAAATAATACCCTGTTTCATTTAAATTTCTCATTCCATGAGCTGCACACATTTCTATCCCTCAGCAGGGCTCTTGCTGACTGTTCAGTGTTCTAGTTATTAATCGTTCCTAGAATGAGGGTAGTTGTATTCATGGAATTGTTAATTAATTTTACGTCTGACATCTCATTGAAATTGCTCGAAGTTTCGACGGGGTCTGTAACAGACATCTCAGAGGGAAAACTCAAAGTGTCGCCTTGGTTAGTAGCATACGTCTCAGTGCAGTACAATATATTCAAAAGAGCCCCGCCCTAACACCATAACCCCCGAGCCTCGGGCCATAGAGTTCACAATTTTGGAAGAGGCACTCCCACCATACCTATCATCATACCTTTTTAATACCAAGAAGCAGAGAAGATTTTTTAAGAAATAATGCATTTTCACTATATAATCTCTATCAGTCCCGCCCTAACATCAGAATCCCTGACCCTTGGGCCTTGAAAATCACAATTTTAGAAGAGGCATTCTTGCTCATCATAACTATATATAGTAAGTTTATTTAATACAAAGGAGTAGATAAGAAGATTTTCAAAGAATTTATGCATTTTCATTGTATTATCAATAGGGCCCAAACCTAACACCAGAACCCCTGACCCTGGGGCCATAAAATTCGCATTTGTGGAAGTGGCACTCTTGCTCATAATAACCATGTACTTAGTTTATTTAATACCCAGGAGCAGAGAAGATTTTCAAACATTTAATTCATTTTCACTATACAATCAATAGAGCCCCACCCTAACACCAGATCCCCTGACCCTGGGGCCATAAATTCTCAATTGTGGAAGTGGGAAGTTTGTACTGTTGAATTAATAATCCAGTGTAGAATTACTTGCTGGCTGATAACCTCATCATGTTCTAAGATGTCTTCCTCTTCTGGTCCAGTGATAATGGTTGATCACACACACACACTCACAGAAAGGTTATGGAGTAACATTTTTATGTAATGCAATTGTAACATCTGTGTTATAGTTTTGGTGTGCTATTGGCTTACTTTTCTCCGTCTCTTTGCTTGTCACTTGTGGTTCAGTTGTACTTGTGAATGTCCATTTGTTTACTTCTAATAAAGTAATAAACAGTATATAAATACTTAACAAATATTCAGACTTGGAAATTTCACACAGTTTGATCAATTAATATTAAACAATTTATCCCCACGTTGTGTTGATTGACTGACATCAATCGCATGAAATGGTTCTGACAAAAAGTAAGAATCTCAACACAACACAACTGGTAATAGATAATAAAGTATTTCAAAACGGGTGCATGTGGCGATTCAACATTTATAAAATACATATTTTCGCATTAGAATATGAACTACCACGATGTAAGTAGTAGGGATTAAGAATTTTTAAATTAACATTTCAATTTTTTGAAAAATTTCCGAGGGTATATTATACAGATAACCTATTCTAACTGATCCGAAGAGGTCAACAGGTAGTTCTGGATACGAACCCTATGATATTGTTTGCACGAAGGGTCCTAGACCAGTAAAGTTAAAATAAAATAAGTTCGATGAGTTTTATAATGTTATTCTTTTGAAACGTTATTGCGCCCTTTAGAGGGTGGATTCGTACGTCATTTTGCATCATCGATAATTGTGACTTTGTTTATGTTATATGCTGTAACATACACGACCCTGACTTCAGAGGATTTAACCACTTATTCCCTGAAATCGGGCAAAATACATCTTCTCACAGGCTTGCCAATTGGCTTGGTAAATAGCCAGATTAATCCTAATAATAAACATGTTTAGCGATATTGACCAACTCAGGTGCGCGAATAAAAAATGCGTGGGGTCACAATATGACCCCTCTCGCAATAATTGACATATTAAAATCACGGTTACAACCATCAAGCATCGATGACTTTTATTTTTTTAGGTGACATCACGTACCCGCATCGTGATTCTCAGCGATAACAGATAATTTGTTGCATGCTCAGGCCACCTTTCAAAATTGCTTGGTTTTCCCCCGACCGACTGGCTTAAAATGACCCGAGACGAATAACAAATTTAACCTCCAAGAATAGATTATTTTTTTGATTTATGCATTCTAAACGATAAATTTTAAAATGTTGGCATTAAAATTTTTCTTCATAAAAAAAATTGCTTGGTTTTTGATTTTAAGGTGGATGCTATAGAAAGAAAAACTTGGAATTGCCCCTTCATCATTGTGTTCTTCTAATGTGTAAAAATAAGTTCATGAATAAGAAAATAAAATGCATAATTTAAATCATCTCAATTATTTTGAAGATATCTTATACATGTAATGGTTATTATAGAGTTTGGATTTGAGACATGAACTTGAAGACCTCCATTATATGTACCATGGATCTAATTCTCTTTCACTTGATAAAGACATTGCCTTAAGTTAAAATTCTATTATCTCCCCTTTGATTCTTAAAGATGTTAGGATGCTTCATTATAAACTTAATTATTTTTTTTAACACACATGTTTAAATTTTGGATGAAATTGACAATTCTGCAGAAGTTGATGATACATAAATGACAATATGGACAGTGAACAAATTTTGATCACATTAGGCTCATTTGAATATTTGACTCGGGTGTCTAAAAAAGCAAATTTTGAAAACATACACATGTACACAGTTACCCTAATAAGGTTTTGTACTAGAGTATATTAAAAAGAAAACATCGTATACATTTAGTACCTAAAATAGAGGTATCTACACTTTATACTTGTCAAACAACCATTACAGAAAGCAATAATTTAATGTTTTACAAAGAATGTCCAATATTCATGTATCTACTATATACATGTACATGAAAATTTTTGCCCCCATTCTACTTATTAGTATTTTCGCCCTACTAATAGGTGGGCAATTCAAGATGGGGTGAACTCAAAAAATGCAGCATAATTTCATAAACAGAGATGTGACTGGTAGGCGAATTTAAAACAGGGCAAAATTGTTGGGAAGTGTGAAAGTTTGAAAATATCAAAGGCAATAATAACCCTGTATACAGTATTTATAAAAGCAAAATTTTGTATGAGGTCATTAATTTGTATATATACACCTTAAAATTCAGTACAACATATTCTAAAATGCCTACTGTCCTTTCATTTCTCTGAATAGTCTGCTCTAAATAGCAGATTTTTACTGGTTAAATTTAGCCTAAAGAGAACATCTTCAGACATCTTGTCACATTCTTTTCAAATGAAACTATAAAAACTGACATCATCAAAATATTTCATTCAATGTTCTAACAATCAATGCCGACAACACATCACAGGGGCAGCCCCGGGGCAAACTGAAGGTTAATAAACATGTAGAGGAAAATGGAAATCTCTTTATATCATCATTGTCATAAAATTGTTTGTACATTTTTGATTCAAATCCATTCACAGGGCTCTCCAGCACCAGTAATAAATCAAGCAGATCTTCAAACTTTACATCTACCAACTTCTCTGCAATATAAATTAAAAATGTTTAAGGTAGTTTTCTTTATATTTTAACTTTTCCTTGAGCTTAACATCGCAACATTCATAATATACATTAACTGAGATGATTAATCAAAAGCATAAGACTAACATATAAAATTTCTTAGCAACATTGTTGGCATAGACAGATTGACAGACTCATGGTTGGACCTGACTTCATATCCAGTTTTGAGTTGTAATGCATTAGGTTAACTGGATTATGATATCCAAAAGATTTTGATAGACATCATTTTGTGTCGTCTGTGGAGCAGAGCGGGACCAAGGGATCACTGTACCTGGCGTCTGTCCATCTGTCACACTTTGTACCTCAGAAACTGTAAAAGATATGGACTTAATATACTTTATCTCTTTGCACTATGGCATTTGTAAATTGTCATGGTTACTGTTCTCCTGACCCGTGACCAAGTACTTTGACTTACTTTACTAAAAATTAAAAGTGCCAGCATATTTTTGAAATTTTCTCGTCTCTGACCAGTAGAGATAAAAATACAAACTTACATATTTATTGACAAAAGGTTGGTTGCACACTGACATGTAGTACCGGGCTCGTCAGTTATTGTTCAAGTATAAGTATTGAGTCAGTCTAGAGTGTGTTTGAAAATCTTTCAAAACTTACTGGTCAGCAGGACCACAAGGTTAGTTTTCTTCAAAATGAATAGAAAATACAAGGGTTTGTTTTATTCATTGTCCTTCTTGGTAGAATCACAAAGATAACTTTGTAGTTCCATACACTTTAAAATTATTAAAATGGAAACACTTACTGTGATCCATGGTATGGTCATTGTATCGCAAAGACGTTCTTATTGTGACTGCCCATTTGATTACTCGAGTTTTGGGTCTCTCAACTGCTGGTCGAGTTGTAAGTGCCCGGCGGATGGTCGCAGTTTGGGGTCTCTCAACTGTTGATTGAGTTGTTGGTGTTACTGCTGAAAAAAAGGAGTCGTAAATTAAATTTCAACAAAATGAAATTAAGAAAAAAACATACAATACATATATACACAATGCTTTAGCATAAAAAACATTATTCATTATATGTAAACAAATGCATGAACAAATAAACAACCTGAATTTCCTCTGTCAATACCGACAGCAGACTTTGAAATACATTTTATCCCGATTACATGATATGTAAGTACAGTGTTTGTGTAGAATCCCATGATTCAATGATGAGTCCATTAACATGTCTTCCACAAGTTTCCATCTTCATTGAAAGTTGAGGAGCTGGGTTTGACACGCTTCAAGATTTCAGATACTTGTTCACGTGCTTCAATACTCGAAACAATGATATACTACAGTTTAGATTTAGATTTAGTTAAGATTATTAATAATTTACCCTATTTAATAATCAACGTAAATAAAATCTGATGAATACTTACACATTTCACCTCTTCTTCACCCAAATAAAAAGTAACATCTTGAGTTACTTTCACGTAATGGGGTATCATTTCACGAGTAAGGGAGTGTTTTCTAAATAAAGAACCCCACCTAGCTAGATAGATCTAAGAATATGGGATAGATAGATCATAGCTAGATCTAAAAACGCATCATAATCGAAACTTTGAATGTATTTATTTGATCATTCTAAATTGGTTTTTGAAACAAAATTTATTTTAGCAAATTTTTCGTGGCATCCCCATCATCCGTATTTTTTTCCTTAGCATATTCTAATACTGTTAATGTAGTTAAAAAAAATTATTGTTAATTGATGTAGAAGGTTTGGATCTACCAAGTTACCAGTATCTTTATTCAATCAAAGAGGGATGATGTTTCTCAGCTCTAAATTTAACCGGTCTTTTTATTCGGAGATTTTTTGGGGGGGCTTGTCTTCTTATCCCCCCTTTTTTTAATCTACATTTCACCGAAGGCTGGCTATCGGGGTACATCAGTATGATTAACTAAGGATTAAAATTAAAATGGCTAAATACACTCTGTACGTTTTAAATTATGGTATATATTTTCAGGAAAAAAAGTAGCGCTTATAAGAACGGTAATTATTACTATTTCTGCATAGACCTCTCACTCGCTCTTCTCTCTCTCTCTCTCTCTCTCTCTCTCTCTCTCTCTCTCTCTCTGAAAAAATTATACAAGCATATGGAATATACCTTTTAATATTTAGACTTCTTATTATGAATTCAAATTTAAGCATTTGTAAATTGCTCAGAAAAAAATATGCAGCATCTTTAATTTAGTCATGCATAGACATCGATTTAATCGCTGTTCCAGAGCTAGCAATGTGCATGACGTCCAATGTCCCGTATATCAACATCAAATTAAATACTTAAACAAAATTATGAATAAATTTACGTACTAAATTGTAATAATATCATATTCCTTTTAAAAAAATGTCCGCATCAAGTTTCAAATTTTTGTTACACTTTGAAATTCAATTTTATTTCTTGTTTACAAAATGCGATCAACAAAATCACTTCCGTGTTTACAATACCGCGACTTTGACGTCGTTTTCTGAGCATTGTGACGTCAAAAGATAAGGGCCCTTTTCTCATGACGGCAGTCATATTATTTCTACAATGTTGGTTTTCACAAAAAGGACAGAATTAAGCAGGTGCATTTTTCTTTAAATATGCACATTTTCTGATACAATTTTCCTCAAAAAATATCTTTTTTTGAAATATTTGTTATCAAGTGATACTTTCTATCTATTGATCAAGGATATATTTGACTTTATACCACACATAGTTTTGGAGCTAGTGTAAAAATAATTATTTAGACATGTTGACCTTTGACGAAACCTTAAAGAACAACAAGAGCATGATAAATATGGAAACATTCTCAAGAGGTGTAGATTCAAGTCTGTACAAATCATGACTCCCTGGGTTAGAGAGGGGACATTTTTTTCCTGCCTCTTTTTGCCATCCACATGAAAATGCAAATTTTGAAACCATTTTACACAAACACAAATCAAACCAATCATTTTCCAAATCATCATGATTTAAGGCTAATGCATAAAATATAAGGGAAGTTCTTGGAAGCAGGGTGATTACGGTAACATATCAAATATTTAAAAAAACAAACAAACAAACAAATTTCGACCCCCCATTTAACCCCCTGGGCAAAATGAAAATTCCAAAACCTTACTGCACATCTCCATGACACCACCAACCATCTCTTAAAAGATGATTAGGCTACTGAGTAAAATGTATTTTGCATAAAAGACGTCATATTTCAACCCCCATTTGACCCCCGGGGCAAAATCAAAATTCCAAAACCTTACTGCACATCTACATGACACCACCAACCATCTTTTAAAAGATTATAAGACTACTGAGTAAAATGAAGGAGGAGTTCAGGAAAGAAAGGGTCTTTTGCATAAAGGTCATTTTTTGACCCCCATTTGACCCCCCGAGGCAAAATCAAAAATCCATTACCTTACTGCACATCTACATGACACCACCAACCATCTCTGAAAAGATGATTAGGCTACTGTGTAAATTATAGGAGTTTAGGGAAAACGGGGCTTTCAACCCCAAATTGACCCCCTGGGGCAAAATCAAAAATGTGAAACCTTACTGCACATCTACGTGACACCACCAACCATCTCCCAAAACATGCTCATTTGACCCCCGGGGCAAAATCAAAATTCCAAAACCTTACTGCACATTTACATGACACCATCAACCATCTCTTAAAAGATTATTAGACTACTGAGTAAAATGTAGGAGGAGTTCAGGAAAGAAGGGGCCTTTTGCATAAAAAAAGTCATTTTTTGACCCCCATTTGACCCCCCGGGGCAAAATCAAAAATCCATTACCTTATTGCAGTCATCTTCATGACACCACCAACCATCTCTTACAAGATGATTAGGCTACTGTGTAAGAAAAAAAAGAATAATGACTAGATGAGATCCGTCCGATATTTGATGAGATGAGATGAGATTTTGATTGAGATTTTTTTTGCAATGATAATATTGTTAAGAAAAACGATTTTGCTGCTGTTATGATTTAAAAAAATATATTGAACGTTAAATAGTCATAAATTCGAATTCTGGCCCCTCTTGACTCTTTATATGAGGATCAAGCCCTTTTTTCTTCAAATCATCTTAAAGATCTCATGCTTTTAACAGGTCTGGACGATTTCTAAATATGGAAGTCAAGAACGATAACTGAAAGTTGCTATAAATATACAACATGTACATGTAATTAATTTTCTGTCCAATCAGACAGCGGCATTTTTAGAAACCCCAAAACATATTTTTAAAGAACAAGAGATAACACGTCGTGCTTTTGTTTTTTTCCTCAAAAAGATTTTTTTAACAAAAAACCTTCGGAAGTAAGATGAAAACTTTTGAATAATACGGTATTCCCGGCATATTTACCGTGAACAACATTGACATTTTTATCTCGATAACGAAATATAAAATAATGCATTATACAAAGTAAGTAGTATAAGCGTCCGTTGGCCACCCCCTACCACCTGCTCACACCTGCGCACCTGTCAATTATGTAAATGAAGGTCAAAAGGGTGAATAAATTAATGTCA
This sequence comes from Saccostrea glomerata, assembly GCA_003671525.1. Classification (NCBI taxonomy): domain Eukaryota; kingdom Metazoa; phylum Mollusca; class Bivalvia; order Ostreida; family Ostreidae; genus Saccostrea; species Saccostrea glomerata. The sequence goes on from PRKT01000456.1 coordinate 179,339, forward strand.
ATTATGTTAATGAAGGTCATAGGGATGAGTATCTGACGTGTAGGGTTAATGAAGGTTAATTGTATGCAACGATGTGAATGAGCATATTGATGAGGAAGATGGAATGTATAATTTTCTTCAACATACATGAATTAATTAATTTTCGGATAATTGATATGGAATATAATCTCTAAGGATAGAGATAAAAAGGAAATGAGTGGATTAAAATTACATTGTACGTACATGTCTAAGAATGAACGACACAGAATTAAGGGGAAATTACAAGTGAGCGTTTGATTGTCTGTGTGTCTGTGTGTTAAGAATTATTGAAAGAATCTTTTTTTTTCAATAAAGAAAATCATTGTGATGGAGAGTGAGAGAGCGCACGCATTTGTTATAATGTGAATGATTTTAAATTGCTTTTATCCCATGTATTTTAGGACTATTGTATCAGTTTTTAGGAAGCAAAGATCTTACTAAAACATATCTTTTCTTTTTATTTACTGTTTCATTTAATTTCCAAATCAATAATTTTGATAAAGTCCTTTTGAATAAAAATATTGTAAAGAAATGACAATAAGGAAAAAAAACCCAAAATGTTTTATTGTATATTTATTTTACGACAATATTCATGAAATGATTCATAACAAATACGAAAAGGATGGTATGAATATCAGTATCAAATTCTTTCACAACACAAAACATAAAAGTCATCAAAAAGAAATTTTCAGTCTTGAAAATGTTTTCCATTTTAATTTAGAGTCACTTAATTTCTTTAATTTTTTTCTCAAAACGATGAATTGCGTTCAACACGTTTTACCAGTTCATAAAGTCATTAGGGTTGCAAATATCGCACTGAAGCATTCCCAGTTGATTTTGGTGATCTGAACGTTCACTACAGAGTTCAATGTCATTTAATTCGGGTAAGTTAGTTTCTATTTCACCAACAACATCCTTGAATGTTTGGTACTCGTAAGGTCTTAAGCAGAGACCTTTTCTAGTGGGAATGAGATCCGATTCTTTGGTTGGCTTCCAAAATTGTCTAATGTCCACACAGGGGTTATCTTCTCTCACTCGTATAAATACATTATATCCAAGATGCCAATCCTGTTCTCTGTTGTTTTGGAGTGCTTCCTTGACACTGTCCAGCACCGATATCAAAGTCTTGAATTGAATTAATTTCAGACTAATGCCTTTTTTTGTGGGTTTCATATCTTCTTCGTCGCATGGTTCATACTGTCTAAGATCTTCTCTCAATTCTTTATTCCATTTTGTGATCTTAACGTAGCGTCCATTTTGCAAAGACTTAAAAAGACGGTCAGTCATCGTTCTTATTCTCTTTTCTAACAGTCTAAATATTTAATGAAAAAAAATCATCATTCGGTATTTCATTTTATATGAGATAGGATGCTTTACGTCACGGAAAAGTACTGAAGATCGAAGTAACAAACAGATCCCAAAGACTTGATTGGGTGAAAATAGCAGGTGTATGATAATTATATTAGTGAACCGTAAAAAACGAGAAACACCTTCAATAATCACGTGATTTGTTACGGATAAAGTTTCTTTTTCATATTTTTTTAAAAATTTATTCTGTGTATAAAATATGAAAAATAAAAATAAACTGGGCATGAATGGCAATAGATGATTTTTTTTTTTCATTCTTTTCATGAAGTATTTTAGACGCAAGCTACATGTATACTTAACGTAAAATAAATTGGAATAACAACTGAATTATTTTTAAAAGGAGAAAGAAAAAGAAACGAGAGTGATTTTGTCGATACATGTATTTTTTCCCTGTCACAAAATATTACAATCAAGATAACAATGTAACAGAAACTGTCATCAACTTTAAACAAAGGAATAAAAGTATATTATCTGAATCTTTTTTTGATTCATAATCATTAATGTCTGCACATGTTTTATAATCCTTGTAGTACGTTCTTCCCCAAGACTAATGATCAAGAGCATACGGATTCTTAAATCCCTCAGATGTATCTGGTTCCTCGTAATAAGGGGTTTCGTCTTCATCAAAATTAATGGTGTAGTACACTATTTCCAGGAAGTAGTATTGCTCAGCTTCCTCCCAACGGTCCATTGAAATAACATCGGTTTTGGCCGATTTTAGAACTTCTTCTCTAGACAAAGCTTCGCCCTTTCTCATTTCTCTGTCAAAAAAGATGCTTTGTGCCATAATCCAAAATCTGATCATTTTCCTGTCATCCTGTTTGGCTTCTAACAGAAGACGTACGACACAGTCTTTTTCGTGAAGGAAACGGTTACGCAAGTTATATTGTTTTCGACAAAACTCACAGGATTTTGTGTCAGTATTCTGAACAATGTAGTCTTCAATAAATTTCTTGACGCAGGCGCCCCGTTGTAGAAATCTAAAGGTATTCATTTCATACATATTCGTTGTGTCTGGAAAAGGCAACATGCTGTTCTCACTAGGGTAACTCTAAGCAAGAATGAGGAGAGCGTTTTCTATTGTTTCATTTGACAGAACATTAAACACGTGATAATTACGAACACGCCCACTGCCAATTTTCCTAGATGTTAATTTAAAGCTTAAAGGGTATATGCAAACAGTTGTGGTTTTGCGTCAGTTTTCTTGATATTTTTTATTTAAATCAGAAATGGGCTTTAGGTATCATTTCATTGGTCTAGTATGAATAACATGCGATCGTTTTTGGAGAATATGTTATTTTCTCTCTCGAGTCTCGGAGTGACAAGATGTCTTCCTTAGACTGCCATCCTAATGTCGTTGAAACAGATTCCAGTCCAAACTTTATCAGGAGTGCCAACGGTGTAGACTCATCGGAACGTTTACCATCAGCAACTTGGGAATCGGATTCAAACGCTAATTTTTCTTGGTTATTACCCGATTCTAGGAGCAATGATCGTTGGAAGGAAGGAACATCACGAAAAAATGATCGGTGGCCTCTACCGGTAAAAAACATACCACCTCCAGGTCTCCCGACTCAAAAGGAATCTCACTGGCAGTATCCGGAGTATCTGAATTTTGCTGAGCGCTTGACCACTTTCTCTGAGTGGCCAAAATTTTTGAAAGGGCCGTCAAAAAAGGATTTGGCAAGAGCAGGGTTTATTTATACGGGGTTGGGTGATAAAGTCACCTGCTTTTCCTGTGGAATAACTCTGAGGAACTGGGAACCTTTAGACGATGCTTATAATGAACATATCCGATGGTCAAGGAACTGTGTATATTCAAATATGGTGACAGGTGTGTCATCAAGAGGACAGTCATAAAAAATGCATTGATTGTAAGAAGACTGTAAGATCAGTTTTTTATGATAATCTTTGAAGTTGAAATTTCAATGGTTTAAAACAAAATTCTTACGAAGCTCGCTTTATAAAAGAGACGACGGATGTCACCTATACTTCAGTTTCATTTCGTTTGTCTGTGGTGATGTTTTCATTTTAAAAAGACATGGAGGAATATTTAAAGAAAATCTGGTATGATCCGCAGCAACCAGGTTCTTTTGCTGGACCATCTAAACTATATCAAATAGTCAAAAAAGACGGGAAATACAACATTGGATTAAATAGAATCAAGAAATTTTTACAAAATCAAGACGCTTACTCACTGCAAAAGAAAGTGCGTCGACGAGGGTTTAAAAGAAGACAAGTGGTAGTACAGGGTATAGACTATCAATGGGAAGCCGACTTGGCCGATGTACAAAATCTGTCCGAGTATAATGACGGAATTAAATATCTCCTCGTCGTCGTGGACGTATTTTCTCGATATCTATGGGTGAGAACCTTGAAAGATAAAAAAGCCAAAACTGTCATCGATGCTTTCAAAGACATCTTGAGTGATTCGCGAAAACCCAAGGCCATACGGACCGATAAAGGCACAGAATTTTACAACCGGTACCTCAAAGAGTATTTGAAAGGAAAAGACATCAAAATCTTTTATGCTTTGAACGAAACCAAAGCTAATTTTGCTGAAAGATACATTCAGACTCTTAAGAAAAGACTCTATAGATATTTTACATACAAACAAAAGTACGAGTATTTGAAAATTCTGCAAGACGTTGTACAGTCCATCAACGATACACCCAACCGATCTCTGAACGGAAGAATTCCCTCCTCCGTTAGCAAGGAAAACGAGGCAGAGGTGAGACTAGACGCGTACTTGGCCAGGCAACCGACTAAGGGGAGGAAATCGAAGATCAGGAAGTCTTCGATTAAGAAACGTTCCCCGTACACTTTTAAGGTGGGCGATCAAGTGCGGATTACACACCTGAGACGCCAGTTTCAACGCGACTACGATCAGACGTACACCGAGGAAATTTTCATTGTCAGTGGGCGTTTCGTTTCACAAGGTATTCCGATTTATAAGTTGATGGATATGACGAACGAACCCATTCAAGGCAGTTTTTACGCCAGCGAACTACAGAAAGTGAATAAGGACGAGCATACCACCTGGAGAATCGAAAAGGTTCTAAGGAAACGGAAAGTGCGCGGAAAGTCCGAGGTGTTTGTTCGATGGTTAGGTTGGCCAAAGAAATTCGACAGTTGGATTCCGGAAAATGATATAAAAGAGATCTGAAAATCGACGTCTCTTTCATTTTCGGTCATAATGTCACTGTTGATGGTTCTCAAATCTTCGGACGGCAACGCCATACATCCCGATAATAAACCTTGGAATTTTAGAGTTAGACTTCCAAGAACTTTACCTCTGACAGGGGATTGGTCGGTGGAAATGACGGAATTTCATAACGAAAGGATAGGACAGCTTTCGAGTGGAGAAATATTTGTCTATAGTTCCATCTGTGATGACTCTATCGTGGGAGATCGCCAAGTCCCACTCTTAAGACGTGTTTATTTAGAACAGACGAAAAATCTCATTTTTCGTCGACCTTATCGCATTCCTTTACGCATCAATGAACTCACAGATCTGCACGTCTATATAAAGGATAAAAACGACCGAGACGCCTCATTTTTAGTCGGAGAATCAACGTTAACACTCGTATTTCGTCACTTGTAAAATCATGTCTGGACCGACTTATATTTCGAATACCGCATTGTGGGACCAATTTCAACACACCGAGAACGGAGAGAACTTTATTCCCATGATTCGACGCAAGACGCAGAAAGGTGGTGGAATCTTGAACAGGAGAAGAGCTTACATGATACCTGTCCGCCCGACTACTTCGTCAACAAAACATGACATTCAACAGGTGACGCCAGTGGTTGCCGAGCAAGGAAGAGCCATATCCGATTTGAAGGAATCCATGCGTAACGACGAACCCCACATGCCCCTCAAGAGGAGTATAAAAAAGAAAAGGCGTCAGAAATCCACCAGTCGTTCATCAGTCTCCAAACGAAAAGGACACTTGAAGAATAAAAAAAAACAAGGTCGAAAAGGAAATAAAGCATTGTTGAAGAAGAAAAGGAAACCAAAGAAGAAGAGTTTGAAAAAGAAGGATAAGACATCGAGCAAGAAGAAGTCAAAGCTAAAGGGAACACCTATCTTTTAGAAATCATGGCCTTCTTAAGTGAACTGAATACATCAATGGCTGAACCTTACGAACTGGCTCTCTTTTCAGATCCACCCAATCAAGTGGCCGTACATAAAATATATTTTCAGGAAACCCGACCCATTTCTTCTTTTGACTTGGACACGGCACCACTGGAGTTTTCTATTCCCGGAAATGGGGGGGAGTATTTAGACCTCAGAAAGAGTCGACTATATCTTAAGGCAAAAATCACTAAGACGGACGGAACGGCATTGGGTGCTTCGGAAAAGACGGGCATAGTCAATTTACCTCTTCAGTCTTTGTTTTCTCAGATTGACGTCTATATGAATGGAAAATGTGTTTCCCACAATGCCAACAACTATCCCTGGAAAGCTTATCTAAAAGTACTACTGTCCACCGGAATGGGGGCTTCAAAATCCCAAATGCAGACTCAGTTATTCTGGCCCGATGGAGAAGGCCTAGCAGACCCGGACGCTGCAGCGGGAACTAACATGGCACTGAGAAAGAGATACGTCTTCACGCAACAATCTAGAGTTTTTGATATGGAAGGTCCCCTCTACGTTGATTGTTTCTATCTGGATAAATATCTCATCAACGGAGTGGACGTACAACTCAGACTTTTTCGATCGAAGAACGAATTCGTCTTGATGAGTAGTGAGGCTTCACCCGCCTACAAAGTCACCATATTAGACACCGTGTTCAAGGCATGTAAAGTGAAAGTGGATAGCGCTATTCAGGTCAATCATGCCAATGCCATCCTCAAATCACCAGCAAGATACAACTACTTAAAGACCGACGTCAAGATGACAACCATATCAGCTAAAACCAGCGAATTTTTCTGGGACGACGTATGGAACGGAAAAAGACCCTCTAAAATGTTTGTGACCTTTGTCAAACAGTCGGCCGTCAATGGGAGCTACGGGGACAATCCTTTCAACTTTGAACACTTTAATCTATCGGAGATTGTCTTGTATGTCAATGGTGAACCGACACCCGTCCGTCCAATGAAGCTAGACTTTGGCACCAATAAGAATTACGTTACACCTCTCTGCAACCTCTACCAGTCCTCGGAAAGGTGGTTTAAAGACGAAAGTCTGGTCATCGATCGTGAAAAATTTCCTGAGGGTTATGCTATATATACCTTTGACCTCGATCCCACCGACCTCGGTGAAGGGTATATAAACTTGATACATCAGGGAAACGTCGGAGTGTATGCACGTTTCTCAGAACCAACTGCAGTAACCATAAGTGCCATAGCCTACTGTGAATGCCCCGGCCTTCTCCTGATTGACAACACTAGAGAAATCAGACAGTTGTGAGAGGAAAAAAAATGGATACACAGCAGATACTCGGTATTGTGAGTTCTCTGTCCGAACTAAAGCCATTTTTTCGAGGAATCTATGCGTCGAACACTTTACCATCACGAGTGACACGTTTTCCCTCCGCCTTCGTCTGCAACACAGACCCCATGGAAGATAGAGGTTCTCACTGGGTTGCGTTTTGGTTTAAGAATGGAACTGAGTGTGAATTCTATGATAGTTTTGGAAGATTACCGGAAGATTATGACATTCGACTGAGGGATTTCATTGATCGAAATACCTTTGCCTGTCTGTACAACAACGTCCAAGTACAACCTGACTCGACCAACACTTGTGGATTTCACGTTCTGTTCTACCTTTCCCGTCGTGCAAAAGGATTTTCTATGCAAAACTGTCTTGAAATGATAACTGAATTCATTTCCGATAATGCAGTGAGGGATTTTGTTTTAGGTGAAGAAAGAAACTAAAAAGTATTTTTAATAAAACACTCGCATAGATGTGAATATTCATTGTAATTAAACGTAAGAATGATAATAGTTTTTTTTTCGAGGTTTCCGGGGACTTGGTTACCGGGAATCCTGGTCACCGGAAACCAGGATATCGGATTCCATGTCTCCGGAAACACGGATACCGGAACCCATGTCTCCGGAGACCCTCCCCCCCCCCGGGGAGCATCAATATAAATCCATATATATCCATATATATAAATCTATGTTTTCCTTTTATTTTATTTGCAGAAATGTATATCATATGTGACTGTCATAGATACGTGTTGTGGTCTTGTAAATGCATGCAATTAAAGTCCATTGCTTTTTCAATAAAAATTCGTAAAACGCAGTCGTGTGTGTTTGTGTGATTTTTTTCTTTGTGATAAATTAGAATGATCTGATCGAAAATCTTCATTTCAACATAAGGCGTCGAAGAGCTAACTATGAAATTTAAGACACCAACGTCGTTTGCTGTCATAGGGGGGACCATGTCTGGAAAAACATATTGGGTGTGGAAATTATTGGAACACGGTTCTGAGATGTTTGATGTTTCACCAAAAAAAATAGTTTATTGTTACATGGAGGAGCAACCGATTGTCGAGGACATGAAGTCTACGTTATCAGGTTTTGACACGTATAAAGGACTGCCCAGCAGAGAAGAAATCAAAGAATGGGCTGAGAATTCCCCTCACACAGTCATAATTCTAGACGATATGATTCATATGGTGACCAAAAGTCCGGACGCTCTTCATCTCTTTCAGACAATGGTGTCACATTCCAAAGTAACAGCTTTTCTGCTTTCACAGAACCTCTTTCCTCCCGGAATATATGCCAAAAGCATTTTATTGAATTGTCACCATGTCGTCTTGTTTAAAAACGTGAGAGACAATCGTCAGATTATAACTTTTGGTAGTCAAGTATTTACCGGCCACTCCAAATATTGGATGGATGCCTACACCAAGGCCGTCAAGCGCCCCTACGGATACATTATGGTGGATCTGACCAATCACTGTCCAGAAGAGAGACGTCTGAGAACTAATATTTTGCCGAATGAAGGAGAGACGGTGGTTTATCGACCCAAATAAATAGATGAGATGTTATAGACAATCGATCATAACCGTCATCATGTCACAAAGGATCAGACGTCATAAAGCATTCCTTCAATTTTTATTTGCTGCAGATAAGTCACAAAGAAAGAAGATTATTGACATGGCCTCAGAGGAACAAATAAAAGCTTTCAGGGAGATATCGCTGAATCTCTACATGGGACGTTTCACTATTTCCGGTTATTATCGAACAAAACTGTCTGAATACAAGAAACTCGTTCAGTCTCTCTGTGATCGTGGAGTCAGTAGCCACCATATTAAACAGTTACTTCAAAAGCAAGTAGAGGTAATTCCTTTGATTCTTAAACCTTACTTTAAAGAAGATGGCGGAGGAATATCTACTCGTGAGGAAGACGACTTACGATCGGATGAAGGAGAAAGAGAATGACGAAAAAAATAAGGATACTCGAGAACAAGGGGTTAATACCGAAGAGTCCTTTTCTTTGACTCCTGACATAAATGTGGAAGAAAAAATTAAACAACAATCTGGATCTGGTCTGTTATACGTGGGCGGTAGAAAAAAGAAGGTGACTTCACCACCTGGAAAGCGTGTACCAAAGAAGAGAAAAAGATTGTGGTTGACATTTTAAAAAAAAAAGTAAACAATAAAAGGAGAAAATTTATTTTCTTCATACGGTAAAATGTTGAAAAAAAAATTGTAAATGATTACATTGTTTTCTTCTTTTAAAAAAAATTAAAAAAAAAACAACACTTGTGTAAACATGAGATGATTTAATGTTGTGAGTAAATCTGGGAACATATCTTTTTTTTTTATTATTGTCACATATATGCAAAGAAAAAGGTTCAATAAAAGTAGAAATGATCTGATTTTTTTTCCTTAATAGCCATAAGGGAGCGTGGTAAGGTTCGGTTGGACGACACGCTTTGTGTATACGACGGCGTATTGTTTTATTTCCTCTTGAGAATAGAGTTCACTGTGGATTTTTTGACGACAGATTTTGCTTGAATTTACTGTGTGGTAATTACCAAAGTTGGGGTCGTCACGATTAAACATTGCGTCTCTCATGCTGCTTAAATTTAGGTTCATTGAATTGGCATAATTCAATGAAAAGCCCTTGACTTTACAGACTTCCTTTCCCTGGAAGGTCTTATAGGCATAATTTTTTGGACCGTTGCAGACAAATTCTGTTATCCAGTCACCGTCGTTTAATTCATTGGTGAGTTCGCCCAGAAAGTCACCGATTGGAGGTTCAACTTCGTCTTCTTTTTGAGTAAATATTACAGAATCTGTGTCCCAGTATAAGACACGAGTTTGTAACAAGTCCAATAGATCGTATAATTTAAGCCGGGCCCAGCAGGTGGTAAACGATGCCAGAAAAACGTTGGTGTGTCCCGGATCACACATTTCCTCTGATATACGTTTAGTGGATAACATAAGATGTTCTTCGTCAACAATGTTTAAATCCTCGATTTGAATAGTAGGGTTAGCCATATGTTGAAAAAGGACGTGCGCCTGTGTGTCGTGTAGTATTTGTGTCTTGGTGAGATTCATTCGCTGACCAAATTTTCCCCAGAAGCTATTTAAAAGTAGCTTTGCCAAACTCCGAAGACCCGGATTGTATTCAACCTTGTTAGGGTCTAAGCGAATACCCTCCTTCTTCTGGTACATTTCAATATACTGGTCCAGATCGGTATCTGTCTTGACCCACTCGGGACGCCCACTAGCCTCTTGTTTTATCTTTAAAAACATATTAATGTAGGAGGCGAAGAGACCCCCGGATTTGGAATGGGTGTCATACTGTTTTGTTTCTTTCCAATCGTACACTTCGTATATCTTGAGTATCTTGTATCCCTTTTCGACAGCCTTCTGTAGTTCCGGTGTGCAGTAGGTTCCCGTTAGAGCTCTTTGCGCTTCCGAACACTTACAAGGATCTTTTTGACCGATTTCTACACACGTGCGGCAAAGCGGAAAAGTTAGCTTGTCTTGCGTTCGATAACCTAAAACGGGATGAAAAAGACCACGAGGTGGTAAAATTTTGACCTTAGCAATTCCGAAATAAGAGGATATGTCGTCAAAATCGCGAGTTACGATCTCCGGGTGTCCTATCGGATACCGACAGGTCTTGTTCACGAAAGGGTAAAGTGAAGTAAAATCGACGTATTTAATTTTAGTGCCCTGTGTCGCCCGCTTATATAGCACACAACCGTTTGTCCGTCCCCCCATCAGGCTGTCGCGGGGATCGAGTCGATCGACCAATTCCAGATTTTCGACAAAAGCCTTGACTTCGGCATCTTTTTTAATCATGATATCAAACTCGTGCTCCCATATGCTTATGACCTTCAGTCCGTAAGATTTCAGCTGTCTTTCTTTTAGACGCGTCATTGCTAAAAGCTCTGAAACCGTTTGCTCCGAATTGGGAAGGAGAACTTCGTCACCGTTCTTGTAACAGACGGGGCATCCGTGATAACGACACCCGTTGAATTCGTAGGCGATGCCGGAGGGATGGTCTGGAGTTGGTGCTACGTATCCGTCTGTCCGATATCGGGTCCCTGGAACCCTGTATTCTCCTCGGCCGTTCAGTGCATGTTGTATGTTTAAATTCTGGCCGACAGATCTTGATCGATGCATCAGTAATTCAAGCCATGCAATGGATTTCTTACTGAATTGGACTTTAGTTTGATATCCATTGGGAGGAGGTCGAGCTATAGGCGATTTGACAAAAACTTCCTTGATGATTTCAATTCCGAGGGCTTTGAATTCGTCCATGGTTAACCAGCGATCACCATAAAAAACTGTTGTTTTTCCGTTCAGCATTTTGGCATTCAACCAGACATCTTCATCGTTTTCATTGATTAGAAATCGCCACTCTTCCTCGAGAAACTTTTTCTTAAAGACGTCCATACAGAGGGATGCTATGGTGCACGAGTCAAATGCATCCACGGCACGACCTCCGTCCATCCCTGTGGCCTCGTGAAGGAGATTTTTGAATTTAAGGCAAGCCCGTCGCAGAATGTCAACGTCACTCCGGCAGTACTTAACCATTTCGCGATTAAAATCAAACATTTCCCCGCTGTCGATTCTTTCTTTATACCATTGATAGAATTTTTCTCTTCCTGCCACTGACATACCATCTGCTCCGTACATGTCGGCTGTAGGGTAAGGACCCACGTAATTTAAGTTTTCACGACACGTAAAGAAATGAGGAAAGTAACCTTTGGTCGACGATTCCAGCTGGAAAGCTTGAGGTAATTTTGCTAAGGCCATGGGTAAAAAATTAAAAGAGTCGATCACTCTGATCTGTAATCTGTTCACGTTGAACATTTGAATTTTACTTCCTCTGTAGATGACGAACGACGGGCGCAGGGATTGCGATAACAGGTATTGTAACAGAAATTGACCATCGTAAGACAGATTATGAAACAAGACCGTACACCCTCTGTGGTTCTCGTGAAATATCCAGGAACCGAGATCATACAGGGTCTTGAATACGCGCTCTCGAAGACCACACTTTCCGGGACAAGGAGGATTTACATATTGTTTCGTCTTTTTATCTTTTTTGGAGCATCGATTACATCGATCCCCACAAGACTCGCAAGTACTTTGGGGAGTGACGTCCTTGTCCTCACACTTTGCACAGGCACTCTGACAAACGGCTAAGACTACGGAATGTTTCGGTTTTCCGCAGTAAGATTTCATACAATAGCGGCAAAGTCGACACTTGGAGCATTTGTTTTCATCTATTCGACACTTTGTACAGTTCTCGTCATGACGAGGGACATAGCCCCATTCGCATTGAACTATTTCGTCCTTTTGGGACGCTTCTATGTCGGCGAAGATGTAGCGTCGACCCTTATCTTTTGAGGTAGCGTGACTCCTCGCGAAGCAGAGATGTTCGGGTTCTACGTACTGTTGACATGATTTACACTTGAAATAGCCACATTTGTGGTCTTTGGGTTTTATTTCCCACGGCTCCATGGTCTTTTGACATATCGGACATTTGTAAAGGAGATCACAAGGTACAGTCCCGCTTTCACTTGGAATCTTATGTCTCTTGAAACAGGCCATGGATCTACAGGTCCTGTTGCAATCTGTACATATAACAGTCCGTTGTTTCACACAGGTATCTGACAAACAGACATTGCAATGATTGATACAGTTATGTTTGTGTTTGTGGTCGTAGGGTTTTAGACAAGACTGACAGAAATACGAACTTGCAAAGAAGCCACTGATTTTCACGATGGCATGAAAATGTTCCGAATCTTCCGTCACATGATACAAAAATATGTTTTTTCTTTCCTCGTCTCGATTCGTACTGACGTAAGAAAACGTGTCACCTAGATGGGAACTGATAACATGAATACTGATGTTGAAATATTCCTCTAACTTCGGGATGACTTCATAGGTCAATGGCTGATCATCAACAATGTTCAATGTCTGGCACAGGGTTCTGGTGAGAATGTCCTGTCTTCCCCTGTAGTTATCACGTACATGATACCAATACCAAACAGGACATTTCTCAAACTGGAGGAGAATATCAGCTGTAGATAAAGCTGGGTGTAAGGCTTTAATTTTTTGATATTCGTGATCCTCCGTTTTGCAGACGCTACAAAGCCCCACGAGAACCGCTCGTAACAAGCAGAGATTATCGGAATTTTTAATTCGTACAACGGATGATTTATTAACGATTGTCGCCTTGATAGTCGTCATTTTGACACCTTTTCCGCCGCGTGGGTATTTAATGGCTCCGACATCGATACGACAGGTCGAGTCGAAAGGGAGATCTTGCTTACTGTTAAGTACAATGGACAAACTTTCCATCATGACCTCGGCGTCCATATCTTGCATCGGACGACATGGAACATACACAGGTAAATCCAGATGTTGGTTGTGAATGGCTGCCCGCATGATGTCGCCAGGTCGAAGATTCTTCTTCACATGATTTATCATTCTTTCGAATGCATCCTTCAGAACGTTCTTCACTTCTTTCATTTTCTTTTGTTCTTGAAAAAATCTGTCATTAAAAGTCAATTGGTAATTGACGTCGACAACACCCATATTTCTCAAAGACTTCTCTTTGATAAGTTTTATGTTATAGTCGTCCTGACCAGCTCCTACTTGATTCCTGACAGGGTCTTCGAAAACATCTAAATCATCATCCTTTAAAAGGGAGTCAATCTCGTGAAAGCTGGTATCTGCGATGTCGGAGAACTCGAGAAAATTGGAAATGTTATCGTCTGCTAAAAGAGAATGATCTGCATAAAGAAGAATCTGCAATGTCAGTGAAATCCTGTAAGGAAGTACTCTCCCGTCTGCAGAAATGCTGAACACCTTTTTGATTTTCGGAAAGTTTGGTGCTGCTTGTTGGTATATCGGACCAGTCCATGTCTTCGATTTGTTGAAATAAGTTTTGTTCTCGAACAAAAAGTCTACAATAAATGAAATGAATCGATAAAATAACGAATTAAGTCAATGAATGTCTTGGATAAATAAATAAACAAATATATATAATACACTTCCAATTGTTGAAAGACTTCCTTATTTTCAGATCTATAAAGGTTTTAATACTCTCGGTACTTTGATTTCGTTAAAAAAAATTCCTTTGCTTTAAGTACTTTTGGTTCTTTGATTTCGTTATAAATTGTAGACCATTTCTCTCTAATTTTTCTTTTCTGAAAATATCAACCACGAGACTAATCTTTTATATTCCGTTAATAAAGAAAAAAAAAATTTTTTTCAAGGATATGAAACGCCTTTTTTTCATTACATTTTACTCCCGTTTACTAATTTGTTTATTTTCTCCTCCCTGACATTACTTTTGTTTTCTATATAGACTCCCCCCTCTTCTATTTGTATTTCATTTCTTACTTTCTTTCTTCATTCTCTGAAACAATCATCAGTTTTACGACTACTATATATCATATTTCTTTTTTAAACTATATTTCCTTTTATTACAGTTACTGTTTTGATTTTACACAAAACCAAATGCGAAATGCATTATTAAAAACAGAGTTGTCGCTCTTACGTCTGTGATAAAAAAAAGAAATAATAAAAAAAATAATCATTGACGTACCTGAAATTTTCTTTCTCGTGTAATTTCTCATGTTTCATCACACTGTCGTATGTATCGAATATTAGATGACAATATCCACATTGAAACATTTTGAAAGAGGAGGTGACATGGGAGGGGTATAGTCTACTCAGTATAATTTCAACATGATTTTATAATGCTCTAGTACAAAGTGATGAAGAAAAAATATGATTCATTATTTTACAGTAATTAAATTATTCTCATTGGGTATTCTTGATGATGCGTAAAAAACAGGATGCTAACTGAACAGCCTAAGACAATGGATGGGGGGGGGGGGTATTTTTAAAGATTGTATTTCATGACTTCAGTGTTTAATTTATTGATTCGTAATGACACAAAGTAATATCAATATTCATTGGGTGTTCTTTCTCTTCATTTCTATCATAGTCTATTCAGTCTCCTTTTGTATTGATTTTTTTCCCTAAAGAATGTTCAGATTATCTTGTTTCACAAATCTCTTTACAGAGTTTCAACTTTAAAATAAAAGCATTTCATTACCCCGTTTCATTAACATTCAGGTGCAAAGATTTTTGAAAGAATCTAATATTCATTAAATTCATTTTCTACATTTCCAGATGTCATTTTCATGCATATATCATCTCAAAACATCGATACGTCATTTACATTTTTATGCCATATTTTTCAGTTGTTTCATTCGTCATTTCACCTTTTACTGAATTTTTATTGAAAAAATTCAGATCTTACTGAAAAGAATTCTTGATTGACAAAAATCCTATACTTTCAACGACTCCATTATCCGTGTTTTGTAGATTTCATCTAAATGCACTCCTTCATTAAAAAAAATTAGTCAAAAAAAGATACAATATGTACGCTTCTTATATGCAATAAAAGTTTTCTTTTTCTTTTAAAAAAGTTCAAGCAAGTTAGATTTTTAAAACGTATTCCGTAATACTCGACTACTATTTCCTTCATTTCCTGGATGAATTGAATAAACAGACTATAACACAACATGGGATCAAAGATTTCTTTATTATGAACAAAAATTAAACGTTAATAACGGGACCCATGCTCCGAGTATGTGGTCTTAAGCTCCCGGGGGTGGGGGGTGGTGGTGGTGCGCGTCGCTTCCCCTTTTTCGGCAGTCCTTCCATCTCGAAATCAGTGTCTAAGACACACTTGGGCGTTGTATCGTCATCCCCATGGCGATATCGCACACTTCTCTCAAACGCCGCAAGTTTTCGACTCTTGTGTCTGCGCCATCTCTCCCTGAGATAGCGCAGACACAGGGTGAAGGCGAGGACGAGGACCAGAACCAGTGCAGTTCCTCCGATTCCTAAAGCTTCGTTCACTAAAACAAAAGATAACATAAATAAGTTTCTTGTGTATAATAAAATTACAATTCTTTTTAACATAAAAGTTTATCGAAAAAGAGAAAACATATCGTTACAATTACATAATCTATGTTTTCTATTTGATTTTTATTAATTAGTTTTGTTTGACATAATTTCCTTTTCCTTTCTTTCCCTCTGAACTTCACTTTATAAACACACTTATTAAAAAAAATACGCATATTCAATTAGTTATATTCAAGATTTTTTTTTGAATGAAATGATGGGAAATAAGTTTCAACTAAGACTGAAAATAAAATGTTAAAAACAAAGAGAATTAGAAATTTATGAATACATTATGTAAAATAAATGAATATATGTAATAAATATGGACTTTTTTAAACACATCATGCTTAATACCAAGAGAGGTCACAGGATCCGAGTCGTTGTAACTACTATTTGACGTCTCGGGTAGAGTTGAGGTTGTTCGACTCACCGCAGTGATGTCATTCAGGGTGGGGGGTGAAACATTCGATTTGTTTGTCTTGATCACAGTTATAATAGAAACATTCGTTGTGTTAGTTAATTTATCATACATAGTCACATCGAGGAAAGTCGGGGTGCTAGTGTTAATAGCTAAAGTGAAATTGTCGTCTGTCTGTTGGCTTTCTGGGGTGACAACTAATGAGTCAGTGACATTATATGGTGTGCGGAAATGGGTTGTGTTGATGTCGGTGGTGAAAGAATTTATTAATATCTGTAAAAGCTTAGGAGTCGTGCGTGTAGATGAAATGTCACTGTAGTGAGTCTGATCGGAGAGCTGAGGAATGCTGATAGGTAGCGTAGCCGTCAGTTCCGGTCTAGAGTACTTCTCTGATGTGACTTCTAAAGTCCAAAGAAAAGTATATATAATGAAATGTTTCGAACTGTTCGAAAGAAGTGAGAAATATTTTTTTATGGTATAAGAATGAAACTTTTTTAATGTGTAATTTTCCTTATAAACAAAAGGAATAAATATAACTTCATGACAATTAAAACGCAAACTTTTCAACATTAACGTAACCACTTAAACGATGTAAATCATAGGTTGAAATTACAATCAAGATCTTTTTTTATTATTTTCATTAGAATGAAAGATATAATTAATACTGTTCGTGTGTGATTCTTAACTTTTTTTCTATTATCATAGAAACATTATCAGATAACCTCGTGACATGGATCACATTAATACAGAAAAAAAAATAAACGACCTTTTTAAAATAAATTAGATCTGTAAAAATGATCAATTCAATTCATTAATCGCCTTTGTTTCAACTCCATTCTGCATTTTACAGATCAGAATTGAATTAATCGAATTTAAGAAATCTCATCAACTTCAAAAGCATGCCAAACAAAAGAAGACTCACGTTTCTCTATCACTACAGGTGTCAACGGATTCATTGTTGTTGCAGCTGAAATAATTATTATTCTTTTATTTGAAAAAGAAATGATAAAAGTTCAAAATCATCATCGCTCCATACAAACCCCTCTTAAGAAATTAGAATAAAAATGCGCATATCTAATTCAAATCTACAAAATTTACATTACCTCCACACCTGACCACACCGTCGTGCAGATCACACGTCATTTTTGACAATAATGCAGTAAGACAAAAAAAAATCGGAAGAAAAAAGATCAAATGACTTTTCGATACAAAGATTTCGGAGAAAGACAATTTTCCCATGAGTGAAAGAGTCTATTTAGTCTTTGAAAAGTACTTCACAGTGAGATTATGAAATTCTTTGATGTACCCGACACGGTTTTAAATCAAAAGGATGCTGGGGATTATAGGCTCATTAGTTGATTTTTAAATAAAGCATTGATCTCATTGTGAGAAATGTTTTTCGGACTTCACATTATAATCCTAATTTTCTTTCCTTTCTTGTTCTACATACATATTAATATTTAGGTGTCATGCTATTCTTTTACCACCATCGTAACATCAGTATGCAATGATATCTTAAGAAAAAGATATTACCTTCGCATAAAAAATGTTCACCGGTTGATGTCAATTTAATCTCTTTTATTTTATATTTGCACAAGAAGGTGTATTGCGTTAAATTCCGACACTCCCCGCGAATGATCACCTGAGGAATCTCGGTATTGGTTATAATTTCATTAACGTGACACTCTACTCTTACGACCTCTGCATTGACTGGACACACCGATACTTGGTAACAGGTGGCTATTTGATATTCGGTTTCACAGGAACAGGAACAGGAAGCGTAAGGCACACACAGTATAACCAGGATAAAACAAAAAAGCACAGACAAACACATTTTGCACTTAAAACGACAAAATAATACGTCCGAAATGAAGAGTGTATAGATGCAACTTTTATCTCTGATAAAATATATTTTATCAAACTTTAACAGTTACCCAGCCAAATAATTACTCAATTAGTGATGCTGACCTAGAGAGAGAAAAACAATGGAGTCCACATCATGCACTAAGCCAGACAACAATAACTTTTTTGTTTTATTTTTTTTTTTTTTTGGATTCGTTGAAACATTGCATTTGACTTTTCGAAATAAACCTTTTTCTTCTTTGACGACTCAGTTCATACATGTAATGTGTATGCTCATTTCTACTCTTTATTTTTCATTTATTTCATGATCCGAAATTTGAGAGAATTCAGAATTTTCATTGGAATTATCTTATTTCATAATCTTAGCTCCGCCCTGTCAGAATATCCGACTCATTAATTTAAATTTACTCCAATTAATATCGAATTAAAAAAAAAAAACATCTGCTAGGGATCGGGGGAGGGGGGTATAAAAAAGTGTTGTATTAATTTTTGTAACTCTTCGTGAGGAATCTTATACTTTTTTGGATTAAGGATACGAAGACTATGGAAAGGTGAGTGAATATGCCCCCCCCCCCCCCCCCCCACCTAATTTCTGATTAATACTTTTATTATTCATTCATTCATTATTTTTCACGCATAAAAAATAAATAAATAGAAAGATAGAAATAAACCTAATTGGAAAGAAAATAAATAAATAAAAATTTGAATTAATCGTCTTATAGTAAACTCGTTTAAAATATTACAGCGTTTGCAATTGTTCAAAAATGGAGGAGATCCATTTTTACCTGGACAAAATCCAGGAGGTCATGAGGACCATGAAGTGTCTGTCTAATTGTGGATTAAATTAAATTGTGAATGGAAAATCTTTTTCAATGACTTCTAATGTTAAGTAATTTATTTTTAATTTTCACATTGATCAACATTCGCCTTCTCTTAATATAGACGAAAAGAGCACAGAGTATGTAGTAGAGAGAGGAGAACATCAACTCCTAAAGTGGAGGGGGCCTGGTCAGTTAAAGTGTATTTTTATTCATCCTTTTTTACAAAAAAATTGATTCAGGTGATATATTGTATGCTTATTTTTTAACACTAACCAGATAAATCATTTTATTCAATAAAAGTCAATGTTTCATTACTTTTTAAAGGTTTAAAACCCCCAGTGCCCCCAAAAGACCGAGACTTTGGTTAGTATTCTCTCTTTAATCACTTGTCTTTAAACGCTTAGTCTAGATTAAATATTTTCCTTCATCTTAAATTTTCTGTTTTTTTTCCCCAGTCGTCCAAGGACTCTCCTCAGAAAACGAACTAATGAGTAAGTTTCACTTTGAGTGTTTTGACATTTATATACTATAATTGAAACTTAAATGGAGAATTACAATTCTTTCCAAGAAAATGTATCACTTTCATCCTTTCTTTCTTTTTAAGAAATGCCGATGAATCTATTCTCCCAAAATGGGAGGTCTCCCCAATAAGGTTAGAACAATCATTATCTCCTCTCGTCCATATATACATTTTTTTTTACTTTAAAGTATAAAAAGCAAATAAAAATATAAATTGTCTTATAATTAAGTCTCGGTACAAAACAAATATTTTCAAGGAAAAAAAATCAACACATCCTCTGATTGTTTTCTTTTCAGGTTATTTGTCAATTCTTTTTTTTTTAAATTAAATTATGTAAATATAAAATTTCAGTAACGAGTCGGGCCCCATTCTGATCGGTTCCGAGTGAGTAGTGACTTTCACAATTATCAAACATCAATATAAGTTTAAACAAAAGAAATTAACTGAATTAGAAATTAAGTTTTTAAAATACTGTTTCCTTCACACACGGTAATTTTCCTTTTTATATTGTAGTTCGGAGTCGGAATTGGCGTGTATTCCGCTGTAAGTTTTCTCTTTTTTTATTTCAAAACAATTAACCCTTAATAAATATATGTATATCGTACAAGAATGTACTTTAAAAGAATACATTTTTTTTCTGCGACTACTTCAGGAAATGTACAGGTGAAAATATTTATCATAATGAGAGACTTTTTTTTTCCTTTTAACTAATATTTATTTTCTTCATTTCAGGGAATTCAGTGAGGAAGACCAGAAAGAAAACCACGTCAGGGAAGAAGACCAGGAGGAGATCATCATTCCTCCGTAAGTCTATACAATGTTTTTTTCTTTACATTTAATATTTTTCTTTAAATTCGTCACATTCCTTCTCTCACTCTCCATAGAAAAACAAGTAATCTGCATGTAAAAAAAAATTGGATTAATTTCGATGGAATGAAAAGGAAAACCTTACTCGGTCATACGATAGATTTTTCCTCTTTTTCACGAAAGTCTTTTTTGTTTTCCCGGAGAAAACTGGATTCCCGTTTTATTTTCTCAGAAAAAAAATGAAATCAGTTTTACTTTATTTCCATTTATTCTTCATTTATTTCATTTCACAGATCCCAGATGTAAAACCAATAGAGAAGAAAGAACAAAATAACCACAAGATGTCCAACAAAATATTGTTTTTTTTTTCATGAAATTAAAAAATAGAGAGTATCCAATACTATTTTTTTTTTTTATGCAGAATTACTGAAACTTCTTCATTGTGTCATTAATTAATGGAATGATCTGTAATAGTCTTTTCCATTGTGTCGTAGTCAGGTACAATCCTTTTATAGTGGCTTTCTTATTTAAGAAAACCCTCAGGTCCACACGCATAATATTTCCATATAAGCATACGGTCACAAATACATTTCCAGAGATTGAAAAAGATTGTATGAATTCACACAGTGTGTCATTCGCTTTGATATCAATAAAGGATTCATTATGATGCGGTGATTCCACTACGGATGATCTTGTAGATAAACTGGAAATGGTTGTCAAAGTCACAATCATACATGAGGCTGCCAGTATTCCAAGAATTCCACTGGTTCGTAGCGCAGTACAGCGCCTTCGCAGAGAGCTTTTTTCCTCGGTCATCTTCCAATTGTCATGGGAACACTGACCTAAATGAGTTGAAATGGATCTTTTATAAGAAACATCTTTACCAATAAATCACGTGATTTGGACATTGCTTCTGAAATTATAAAAACTCTCTTTAAGAATTTTAGACAGAGTATTTCGTCATGTCAAATTATATTACCTTCCAAGAAAAGAATCTGAATCTTGATCTTCAATTATTTTTAAATTTATTATACCGTGTCTCAAAAAATAAAGGAAGAAAGAAATCTTCAATTTCAAAGGTGTATGATTATAAGAATAAAACTCTCCAAAATATGATGTGAATTGCATTTTCACACAGATACTTTCCTTAATACTGGAATATTCCTTTAAAAAAATAACATGTGTGAAAGGCGGAGGGTCTAGATGTATGCGTATGTTGAAAGAGGGAGTGGGGGGTGGTTAACATCAGAGAATTATTTCCTCTCAAAACGTTGATTTGTAATTTTCATTAAATTCTGTGTCATTCATTTTTATTCATGTACCTAATTTTGATCTACTCATTTCCTTTTTATCTCTATCCTTAGAGTTAATATTTCATATCATGTATCTTAATACTAATTACTTCATGTAGGATGAAGAAAACTATACGCCACCAAACTATTGTCCTCATCAATATGCTAATTACAATTAACTTCATTAACCCTACACGTCAGATACTCATCCCTATGACCTTCATTAACATAATTGACATTAATTTATTCACCCTTTTGACCTTCATTTACATAATTGACAGGTGCACAGGTGGTAGGGGGTGGCCAACGGACGCTTATACTACTAAAGTAATTGTTTACGGAGGAATAAATCACACTAGCAATTTCTTATCAAGTTAAATTATAAAATTTACCAGAATAAACTACATGTATATGTTGGAATACAATTTTGCTTAGACGTCCGATTTTCATCTGCTTGAATTCCATGTGTATAGAATAGATCCACTCCACACTTGTTAGTGTTTATCGTATGGACTACACATAGTTTTATAAGAAATATCAAGGGTTTCATGAGCACCGAAAGTTTATTAAGCTATGTAGCCTTACGGCACCCACAAGGAAATTAAGACGTAAAAATGGAGGAAAGAAAAATAATAAAACATGAATGCGACTTATCCCAATATCTTACCTCGCATATACATGTATGAGAAACTGCATATGACCGATTTTGTACTAAACACTAAGAAAATAATTAAGATCGAAGCATCCATTCAATAAGATGTTTATGTCAGGCTAAAAAAACTGAAAAATTTCCGTATTTATATCAGATGTTTAACGTTAGATGAACTTCTGGGATTCCTACCTCCTATAGTTACAGATTTTTAATCCCACTTAAAACGTATTCTAAGCTTTCGAGTCGTGTTTGTTCACGGTAGAATTGTCAAAGATATTATATTATTCTTAAATGTGCATAAAGCTTACAAAGAGTTTGTTCTAAAAAAATCTTTAGCAAAAAAAATTTAAACCACGTGTTTTATTTATTTGTTCATGGGTTTGTCTAAATGCTGTTATCTGATTGGTCAGAAGAATTAGCACCTTGTTTATTCTGTTTATTTATAGCAGTTCACAGTTATCGCTCTTGACTTCCTTATTTAATAATCGTCCAGACCTATTTAAAGATTTTTGTGGAAAAAGTGTTCAGAGATTGTTTTTCGTTTTCGAGTTATGAGCAATAGAAATATTTAGGGGCCAACCCTTCAACTCTTTAATGGGAACGTTTAGCGAAAAGTGAAAGGTTGCATATTGTTTAAAACATTATTTTGAACATCTTTTGTTCAATATTACTTATCAAAATATTTCCAACTTTTGAAATATAAAACATCAAAGACGGACTAGAAACCCTCTGATAGGAGAGATAACTCGCGTAAAATATAATCCAAAAATATCCGAAAGTTCGTTTTATCCGGTTTTATGTATTTAGAAAACTATGTGATCTTTTGGAAATAAAGGTACATAAAGTATACTGTCGTTGATGTAAACAATAATGGAGCCTCCAGCTAGGCGGTACAAAAAAGGAAGGTTTCGGAAGAAAAAGCCCGACGAGAACAACAACGATTCTGAAGAACCTAACAACAACATAAATGTAAATATCGTAAAGAACGAGGATCTTTGCCAAGAGACCGAGTTTATAGAGATTGAAGGAAGGAGAATCGTTGATTTTGCTTTCTTTGTGCAACAACTGCAGAGAGGCTGCTATGCATGTAGAGAACCTTTATCATTTACGAGGTAAGCGATATAAAACATATGAGTGTATCTGTAGCTATACGTTGTAGAATATCCTAGTAAGGTTTTCTTTAAAAAACACAGGAGTCAGCAGTTTTATCAAGAAACCAATGTAAACATAGCCTATGACGTTCGCGCGCGAACGCTCGCTAAGCTCATAGGCTATGTTTTCACTGTGTTTTTTTAACAAAACTGCCGATTCCTGTGTTCACAACGACAATTGTTGGTTATACCCAATATATTTTATTCATGTAAAAAAAACTTAGATCATTAGCAAAGTTTTATTACGCAGAGTTTATCCGACTTCAATGTCAAATGAATAGACTTCATGAATTATACAGTATATGCTATTTATGAAATTTGCATGTGCATATATGTAATATTCCGGAAATTTATATTGTAATCATTCGGGTTCCGTGATTAGGATGTGGACGTAAACATCTGCTTTAAAAAGTATATAAAGCCTGAATTGCAGTAGCGAGCGTTCATTCAAGTTCCAGCTGTGAGACAAACAAGCTCGTGTGCGAACATAACAGTGGTAAGTGAGACTTGCAAGAAATAAAGTCAGCTTACTTAAGAGGTCGACCTGAAAGAAGTAAGGTCTAGTCTACAAAGATTATTATTAAAAAGGCTGTTGTGTTTTCTGAGTGGCAAGCCACTCAAAGGCTAACCAGGAACGGAGGTTAGCCACCACACTTGTAATTAAGCTTGTTGACCTGTCTGGCAACCAGGCTGTTGTGTGCAGTGTGTCTGCCTGAATAAGGCTAGCAGTGTGCACAGCAGTTGAAGGGCTGTCACTTGTACTGACTGTGTCCTGAATAAGGCTGCAGTACAAGCGTCAGCCCGAGGTTGGCCAGCATTAGAAATAGTCTACCCACTGCCATTTTCCCAATCATTTGTAATTCTCTAAAGCACTGTGATTATTAACCTAGATAAGGTTGGCCATTTATTTGTATATTTTGAAGGCCTTTGTAATCAATCATTTGTCAATCATTTATTAAGAAAAATTATATTATATTGGAAATCATCCCCCAAAACCTTGAATCAACAAGGTACGACCCCCGATTGCTGTTTATTATTCCGCTCGACACGTTACAAAATTTGGTGGCAGCGGTGGGATTTGGGGTACTTGATTTTATTTTTATGATTTGCTTGTTAACTTTAGTAGCTACCAATAATCGTATATGTCAGTATGAGTAGTATGGATGACCTTACTAAAATCGAAAGAGAGCTAAGTAGACTTCAGGCAAGCTTTGATGAAGATAAAAGAAAGACCGCTAAAGATTCAGGTCTACCTGAAAGCAGGCGGACAACCTTAGATGATGAATATTATGAGGCAATGGGTGCGAAACCTAAATTAGTTGGGACGACCACTCTACCTACTGATATATCAGAAAGAAGAGAGCCTGAGAGCCGCATTAGCGTAGGTAGGTCAGATGACAAGCCTCCAGATAGGTTTTCCTTGACAAGTACGCCTTTTGTTAGAAATAGACAGGATGACCCTCTGTTTACAAATATTACAACACGCAGACCAGTAAGGGCAAATGTTGATCAACATAAAGGTAACCATGTTAAGCCAGATAAGTTTGATGGTACTACCTCATGGTTAGACTTCAAATCTCATTTTGATGTATGTGCTGAGTTGAATGGTTGGACAACCTCTGAGAAAGGCATGCACTTAGCTGTTTCCCTACGAGGTCGGGCACAGGCGGTGCTGGGCAGTCTTCCAGAAGGAGAAAAATGTAACTACAGGTTATTATCCCGGTCATTGGAAGAGCGATTTCTGCCACCTAACCAAACAGAGTTGTACAGGGCACAATTACGAGAAAGGAGACAACGGGCTTCTGAAACATTGCCAGAGCTTGGGCAGGATGTACGCAGGCTGGCCAACCTCGCGTATCCTACTGCCCCAATTGATGTCAGAGAAACCCTTGCAAAAGAGCAATTTATCGATGCATTGAAGGACAGCAACATGAGGATCCGCATCAAACAAGCCAGGCCAGTTGACCTTAATGATGCGATACGTCATGCTGTGGAGTTAGATGCATTTAATTCTGCTGAAAGACGTCTCCAGGAAGATAAAGGTTATTTGAGAGAGGCCAACCAGCCATTGGAATCAGACAAAGACACCGTAACCACACTGTTGAAGGTAGTACGTGACATGCAAGAGGAAATGAAATCAATCAATATAGCAGTACAGAACTCAAAATCTACAAAGCGTACATCGTCAAACATAATTTGCAACTTTTGCAAGAAGAAGGGCCACATGAAGAAAGATTGTTACTCTTATCAAAACATGCAGAAGAAGCTAAGGTTAAAAGAGAAAGAAAAGCCCACCTCTTTTCCAGGACAAGGAAAGGGGGCAGACAAAGATGCAAGTAGAACTGGTGTAAGTCGGAAGGCAGGGGAAGCCGGTATATTTGTTGATGCTACGATAAACGGTAGTAAAGTGAAGTTTCTAATTGACACTGGGGCAACCGTTAGCATCATTTCACCATCAACATTGTATTCTGTGATGGGTGATACAAAGCCAGTTCTTGACAAGGTCAACCAGGACGTTCTTACGGCAGATGGGACTGCAATGAATGTAGAAGGTTCTATCTCAATTTCTTTCCTGTTGTCTGCCCTGACAATCAATCAGAAATTTACAGTAATTGATGTTGGTATTGATGGCATATTAGGGCTTGATTTTCTTACCACTAACAATTGCTCGCTTGATTTGCCAAATTCTTCTATGCTGATAGGAAGTAAGAGAGTAAAATTGTCATTCGAAGGGAAAATAGGTTGCTGTAGGGTTACCTTAGCTGCCAATATCACAATCCCTCCATGTAGTGAAATTGTTGCCATTTGTGATGTTGTTGCACCTGTGTATGAAAAAGTGCCAAACCTGGGTGTTATTGAACCCTCGGATCGCTTTATAGAATCAGATCGGGGTTTGGTAGCCAGGACCTTGATCAGAGGTAGCAAAGTCACTCCAGTCAGACTTATGAATTTATCTACTGAAACAAAGAATTTGTATAGAGGTACTTTTATTGCCACCTTGTCGGCTGTCGACAATGTGTATGAAAAGAGCAGATAGGAAAGCTGCCTTCTCATCTACAGGACTTGTATCAGCGGTCAGTCAAGGAATTGACCATAGAGGATGCCAAGGCAGTAAGAGGACTGTTAAGAAAGTATTCCAGTCTATTTGCTGCGACTGATGCTGATCTTGGCCAAACCAAGATGACGGAACATACTATCGATACTGGTACGAATGCTCCCATTAAGCAGCATCCAAGACGATTGCCAGTACATATGCAGGAAGAGGCAGACCGTCATGTTGACGACATGCTAGAAAGAGGAATCATAGAAGAGTGCACCAGTCCCTGGTCGTCTCCAGTTGTATTGGTTAAGAAAAAGGATGGAACGACTAGGTTCTGCATTGACTACAGGAAGCTAAACGATGCAACTGTCAAAGATGCTTATCCTCTTCCTAGGATAGATGACTCCCTAGGTCAGTTATCGGGTGCCAAATATTATTCCACGTTAGACTTAAATGCCGGGTATTGGCAAGTGGAAGTTGCAGAAAAAGATCGACCCAAGACTGCATTTGCAACCAGAAAAGGGCTGTATAGTTTTAAAGTTATGCCCTTTGGACTTTGTAACGCCCCTGCGACGTTTGAGCGTCTCATGGAGCTTGTGCTTAGAGGTCTGCAATGGCAGATATGCCTTGTATATCTTGACGACATCATTGTTGTTGGAAAAACGGTAGGAGACATGATTTCAAATCTCACACAAGTGTTTGATCGATTGTTAGCTGCGGGACTAAAGCTCAAGCCTCGCAAATGCACTCTATTTTCAACAGAAGCAGAATATTTGGGACACGTCGTATCTGAGAAGGGGATTGCTACACACCCTGATAAAATTAAGGCCGTTCAGACATGGCAGGTACCCTCAAATGTATCAGAGTTAAGATCATTTTTAGGATTCTGCAGTTATTATAGGCGATTTGTCAAAAACTTTGCCAATATTGCCAAGCCATTGCATGATCTGACAAAGAAGGGTATTAATTTCAAATGGTCTGATGAATGCCAGGTATCATTTGACAATCTTCGAAAACAGCTATCAACAACTCCTGTCTTGGCCCATCCAGATTTTAATGAGAGATTCATCCTAGATACTGATGCCAGTCAATATGCAATTGGTGCAGTATTGTCACAGATAAAAGATGGTGTTGAACGACCAATTGCCTTTGCCAGCAGAAGTCTTTCTAAATCCGAAAGAAAGTATTGTGTTACCCGAAAAGAGCTTCTGGCTGTTGTACACTTCATCAAGTATTTTAGACATTACCTATACGGCAGACAATTTACGGTAAGGACAGACCATAGCGCCCTTAGATGGTTGATGAACTTTAAGGACCCCGAAGGACAGCTTGCTAGGTGGATGGACGTGTTATCCACATATGACTTCACAATAGAACATCGCCCAGGTAGACTACATGGTAATGCGGATGGTCTGAGTAGATTGCCATGCAAGCAGTGTAAAGTCAGTCATAATGAATTGACTCACCAAACCGTAAACAAACTTGAGGCCCAAGACAAGTTGATCCTAGAAAAGCCTTTGAAATGTCTTCAAGATGAAGATGAGGATATCAAAAAGGTAAAAGTTTGGCTCGAAAGGAGAAAGCAACCGAAAAATGATGAGATTGCGTCCGAATCTGTTGTTGTGAAATCCCTTTGCTCTCAGTGGGACCGACTGGTCATTGACAATGGAATGTTGTATAGAAGGTGGTCAGATCTTGTCACAAAACAGGATACTTTGCAAGCTATTGTTCCGAAGCAGGAGCGATGGAATGTTTTGAAACATTACCATGACTCGAGAACAGCGGGCCATCTTGGTATCCACAAGACACTTGCGAGAATCCGTCAATCTTACTATTGGCCAGGCCTCCAAAGGGATGTTCATTCTTATGTTCGCGGCTGTGAAGTGTGCACCAAGAGAAAAGCACCTAGACAAAACAACAAAGCTCCAATGCATTTAGTCTTCACAGGGTATCCAATGGAAAGACTAGCGACTGATCTGTTAGGTGAACTGCCAATGACATCAAATGGGAATAAGTATATCCTTGTTGTGGCAGACTACTTTACAAAGTGGACGGAAGCATTTGCATTGCCAAACATGGAGGCAGAAACCGTCGCAACAAAGATTGTTGAAGAAGTCGTTTCCCGATTTGGAGTACCAGCCACCATACATTCTGATCAGGGTCCGCAGTATGAAAGCAACCTTTTTAAGGAAATGTGCAGACTGTTGGACATCCAGAAAACCCACACCACTCCGTACCACCCACAGTCGGACGGAATGGTGGAGCGGTTCAACAGAACGTTAACAACAATGCTAAGTGGTTTTGTTAACGAGCACCACACTGATTGGGATGTCCATCTTCCTTTTGTGATGATGGCTTATCGAAGCTCGGTACATGAGACAACAGGGATGACACCAAATATGATGATGTTTGGGCGAGAGGTGTCGACGCCACTGGATTTAATGTACGAGATGCCTCCATCAATAAAAGAGGTGCCAAGCAATAAATGGGCATGGTATTTACAAGAACGCCTGGAAAACGCTCATAAATTTGTGCGAACAAGGATGAATCAAGCAATGGTCAGGCAAAAACATTACCATGACCGAAAATTAAAATGGCATAATTTTGAAGCGGGTGAAGAAGTTTATGTTTTCTTCCCAAGGAGAAAACAAGGTACTTCACCCAAGTTCACAAGTTATTGGCGAGGTCCATTTAAGGTGGTAAAACAAATGTCTGACCTGACATATCTGGTCAATTGTGGTCCAAGAGGATCAGATCAGGTCATTCATGTTGACAGAATGCGGAAAAAGCATGCACAGACCTTGTCAGGGGACAGCGACGAGCCGTTGCCAATATCTGAAACTCCTGAGGACTCTGGTCCGATAAATGATGATTTTGATTCATACTTAAATGACGAACTACCAGTGTCTCATCGCCCTAGGAGAGAACGCAAACCTCCTAGTTGGTTGCATGATTATGAGACAGATTTGTAATTTGCTATGTTGTATATATTTCAGAATTGTATTTGGAAGTAAGAAGTGACATATTCAAGTAATTTAATTGAAACTTACATTTAACACAGGTAGTGTTATTCAGTGGTTGCTACTTTTATTGCTGCTCTTGTTTTGTTGACTATTTTGGTCAGCCATATAAATACAGTTTTGTTGTTTTAAAAAAAAAAAACACAAGATAAATGAATAAATAATTATTTAAAAAAAAATTGTTGATCTTCTGAGTTTGCATGCGGGACGCATGTCATCGGAGGCGTGGGTAGTGTAATATTCCGGAAATTTATATTGTAATCATTCGGGTTCCGTGATTAGGATGTGGACGTAAACATCTGCTTTAAAAAGTATATAAAGCCTGAATCGCAGTAGCGAGCGTTCATTCAAGTTCCAGCTGTGAGACAAACAAGCTCGTGTGCGAACATAACAGTGGTAAGTGAGACTTGCAAGAAATAAAGTCAGCTTACTTAAGAGGTCGACCTGAAAGAAGTAAGGTCTAGTCTACAAAGATTATTATTAAAAAGGCTGTTGTGTTTTCTGAGTGGCAAGCCACTCAAAGGCTAACCAGGAACGGAGGTTAGCCACCACACTTGTAATTAAGCTTGTTGACCTGTCTGGCAACCAGGCTGTTGTGTGCAGTGTGTCTGCCTGAATAAGGCTAGCAGTGTGCACAGCAGTTGAAGGGCTGTCACTTGTACTGACTGTGTCCTGAATAAGGCTGCAGTACAAGCGTCAGCCCGAGGTTGGCCAGCATTAGAAATAGCCTACCCACTGCCATTTGCTTAATCATTTGTAATTATTTGATTTACTATTAAATATTAACGTGATTATTAACCTAGATAAGGTTGGCCATTTATTTGTATATTTTGCAGGCCTTTGTAATCAATCATTTGTCAATCATTTATTAAGGAAAATTATATTATATTGGAAATCATACCCCAAAACCTTGAATCAACAAGGTACGACCCCCGATTGCTATTTATTATTCCGCTCGACACGTTACATATACACAATGAAAATAAATAATTTCATAATATTGTTTTAGATGTATCAAAGAATTGAAATATGGCTTGGCAAGCATTTTTCATGTGAAATGCCTGTGCGGTAAAATTAACACTGTATCAACAGGAAAGAGGAGCAACGACGAAAAAAACGGACAAGGGCCTTTTCATGTCAACACAAAGCTTGGAGTTGGTAAGCTTATTACATAAAAACAAATTTTGTCTGCAAGTTATACATCTGAGTACAAAATTTTATATTCTTTTATATTCAAATTTTAGTGCTGTTGTCAAAAATATACATTTGATAAACAAATTTTTTTTTATGTAGCACTATTGCATGCTGGCCTTGGAGACGCTATCATAAGAAACATATTCGCTGTGTTGAACATCCCTTGAATCACTGCACGAAATTTGAAAAAACATGAAAGACGAGTGGGTCCAGCCATTGAAAAGATTGCCACTGTCTCCTGTAATGATGCTCTTGAAAAGGAATGTCAGGAATCAAGGTATAGAAATAAATATCAATATATGAAATATAATTGTAATCATTGTAATACAAACTAAAAATAAATATTTGTTTCTTTTTTCTAAATAATGTTTTCATCTATAATAGAAAAACAACTATTTGAGCTACTTTTGTATGTTATTTTTTCAGCAATGATGGATTGAGTCTGTCTTATGATGCAGGATGGCAAAAAAGAGGAAGTGGCAGGAATTACAATAGTAAATCAGGTAATGTACTTGTTTGTAAATTTCTTTTTGATTTTCAAGAATTTAAAAACTTGACACAAAATATATTTATTTTGTTGAATGTACATGCATATTTTTCTTTTATCGGAAAATAGGTCACGCCTCCATGGTAGGGTGCAGTACCAAAAAGATTGTAGGGTATGACGTAAAGAGCACGACATGTAGAATATGTGAAGCTGCTGGTAAGAAAGGTGTGCCTGCTCAGCAACATGACTGTAGGAGAAACTGGAGTGGTAGTTCAAAGGCAATGGAGCCTGCAATGGCAGTGAACATTCTCACAACAATCAAAGAGAAAGGACATGATGTGAAAAAACTTGTAATGGACGATGACACAACAACTATCGCCAAGGTCAGAAGTGAAGTTGATGAAAATATACAGAAGTGCAGTGACAAAAATCATACCATCAAGAACTTTACAAGCTCCCTATATACATTACAAAAAGATAAAAAACTTCAGAGAGTCATTAGTACAAAAACTATCAATCACATAAAGAAGTGTTTTTCATATGCCATAGCAAGAAATCAAGATTCAGCTCAGTTGAAGGAAAACCTTATAGCTATTCCCCATCATTTATTTGGAAACCACCAGAAATGTGATGTTTCTTGGTGCAGATATCTGCAACATCCTGAAACCTATATGCCAAGGAACCTTCCTTATGGACGATACTTGTCAAACCAGGATCTCTTTGACAGCCTGTTGAAAATATTTACAACATATGCAGAGAAATCAGACAAATTATTAACTCTGGGAAGTACACAAAGTAATGAATCCTTCAATGGACTAGTTTCCGTGAAGAATCCTAAGAACAGATTCTATTCAGGATCAGAGAGCACAGCACACAGAGTGGCAGCAGCTGTATGTCAAAAGAACTTAGGAGAAGATTATTTACTTCAGGTTCGTTATTTTTTTCTTTACATAAATGTAAATCTTTTTTTTTTTGGAAAATAATATCCTAAAACTGTCATTCCTTTTTTACTATTTACAGACACATGAAGATCTTGCATTGTCCCCTGGTCGACAGACAGAAAGACATGTCAACATACAGAAAAAAAGAAAGGAGAGGGATGATAGTCTGAGGAGGACTGTGGCTCATAAGAGAAGAAGAAATGAGCTGAAACATAGCAACCAAACGAAAACAACCACAACAGAAATGCGTGAGGGATTGACATACAAGACCGCGGTTGATGTTGATGGTTATTCATCAGAGTCTACAGAGGAAATACCCCCTCCCATGCAGCCAGTAGTACAGGCACCACTACCTCCAGAGTCTTACACTCAAGTATACTTTGACTTGGAAACAACTGGACTTGGTAATTTTTATATAAGTTTTTTATACATGTATCAACTTCTACACTACTTTATTCAGGAATCAAATTACAACAGATCTAGAAAAAAAAAATGTTTTTTCAATGAGAAAAATATAATATCAAACACAAATTCATATTTTTGTACACATGTACATGAGTATCACTATGTTATTCAGGTCTTGCAGAAATAACCCAAATAGCAGCTGTGCACGATGGGGAGGAGTTTTCCATATATGTTGAACCAAATGTACCCATCAAATCAGCAGCAACAAAAGTGACTGGGATAACATATGATGGAACTACTATGTTCAAGAATGGAAAACCAGTAACATCATATCCTCTGGAACATGCATTGTCTCAATTCCAGGTATTCCTTCGGAAATTCGTTAATCCTGTTTTGTTCGCTCACAATTGTAAACAGTTTGACAGTGTTGTACTGTGTCATGCTATGCAGACTGTGCCAAATTTGAAATTGGAAGACACTTTTTGTGGTTTTTGTGACACTCTTCACTTGATGAAAGCAATTTTGCCACCACAGATGAGCTATTCCCAGGAAGCACTTGTTGATGTTCTTTTGAATGAAAAATATGCAGCACATGATGCTCTTGAAGACTGTAAATATCTACAGAAACTTGTAAAATATCTGTTGAGTGATGTTGATGCTCAGTATATTTCAAATACATTCAATGTACAATGTGTTTTTTGTGTTTTAGGACAGAAATCCCTTACACAAGAAAATTTCATGACTCTTCAGCCACTCATCAGAGGTAAATGTATTTCAGAAAACATGGCTAAGAAAATTGCAAGTTCAGGCCTTTGTCTGCATCATTTGAAATTAGCATTTCTTAGAGATGGTCATGATGGAATCAGGATTCTCTTTTCTGAGAAAAGAAATGGGAAGACAAGAGTCACAAACAGGACTAAAATAATCTCATCTGTGTCTCAGTTCCTTCAAGATCAGTTGAGTGTTCCTAAATCATGATCATATCTATTCTTTGCCAATTTCAAATGATGCAACCATTGACTACCTTTTTCTTTTGTCAGTATTTATCTGATGTACATTTACTGGCATTCAACCTATTGAACTTGCACTCACTACAGCTTATTTTTTTGTACCTATTTATATTAATATTTCTCTTTTCATTCTAAAAATAAATGAAGAACTACAATATCCTTTGTATAGGATTTATTTCAGGAAAAAATTCTGAGAAGAAAGATAACTCTTGCTGATTGACACTTTTTTTTCTCACAAGCATTTATAACAAAGTGATATCCTGGCTAAAATAGCATTGCTTCATGATGTTTTCTTTTATGAATTTGTTTTGTTACACACTATATATTATTTATATATATATCTTTTATTTTTAATTTTATGCTGTGATAATAAATTGTTGGTCTTTCTATTCACTGTGTCAAAATTTCTTCATAACATGGTTTGACAAAATATTCATTTCTGAAAAAATAAGCTGCGCATCCTACTTCAAATTATTTTCCATTTGGTTTTAATGTTATTGTAGTTCATGAAAATCAATATTAGAAATTTTAAATTTTCATAGTGAAATTTAGAGCAGAGGGTCGGGACCCCTTAATTAATATTTATAAGAATTTGTAACATGTAAACAAAAACAAAAAACGCTTTGTACATTTTATACATCACTAACTGCTGTGGAATATTGGATTCTTTTTAGATATTATATCATTTGAATATTGTTTTTATCTTGTATCGTGTATCTTTCAACCATCAATAATTGCTTAATTATTCAAATCAACAATTCTCCGCGCTTTAAAACAAATTGTATGGTCCGGAAGTTTAAAAAAAAAAATTAACGTGCAGGAATATATAAAGATATGAATATACGGTAAGTATATGAAAATACGATGTATCGAAAAAAAAAAATCCCTTCTCCAGAAGTAGTTATTTGAATCATTTCACAGTGCTCTGTTTTATGCACATTAAATAATTCTGGCGATGAATACAATTATCTGCTCCAGAAAAAAAAATACTAAACCATAATCCATCAAAATCGACGTTTTATGCAAAGTTAATCAGTGTTTTCTGATTCCTTTTAAATGGAAATATGCATGTAAACACAATCATGTAAACTAGAACGAAAAGAAATATCGACTGGTTGCATGTTAAAAAAAGCAAGAACACAAACCGTTTGTTCATTGGATACCATGCATGAAGGATTATGAAAAAGATCAGAGGGGTGTGTGTGAAATTTCCAAGCCGTTTCTTGATAAAGCTGTATTTATCGACATGATCCTCAAAACTCCTAGTATTTTTTTTCTTTAAATTGTCGTTCTTAAAAAAAAAAATTCAAATGTCAGCATTGTTTAGCTCATTTTTTACTTCACATACTGGGTGTCCCAAAACATATGTTACATTTAAACCGTTTTAAAAATTTTATGCCTCGAATTACATTAATAAAATTTAAAATATGTCATAAAATTGTTATAAATTTTTGTCAATCGTATATTTGTCACAGTTTCCTTATAAATCATCAGCATTTTTTTTTTAGAATCACACGTGTCATTTTACAACATATTTCAAATGACGTCCCTTTGAATTAACATTGTTTGAAATTTCTGAATATTTTTTTTACCAAACTTTAAATATAACCATCCACATTCCACAACACGGTTTTTCACATTAAAATTGGATTTCACCAAACAACAGAATTTAAGAATCTCCTGATAAAGATTGTTTAAATGGAAGTGGACTTCATCGGAAAACTATACGACTGTTAATTTTTTTTTCAGAGTCAGGTCTAATTCAATTCCACTGGGTAAACTCTAAACAACTTCTAATTTCTGTCTCTTTCAAATGCTGCATTACACTTATCTTGTTATAAATCAATTTGAAATCAAAAGTGAGTATTTTATGAATACTAGATTTACCAAAGGTACTATCTTGTTCATGCTGGGCCTGTCTAAGGGATTTTTGTAAAGTATCAGTGACAACTTTATCAATGTTATTAATGTTCTCTTTGGTAAGGGCACTTTTGGTCTTCTAATACCCGAATTAAGTCATCTGTCATTTATGGTACCTTTAACTTCAAAATCCCTTACAAACCATAAATTGGTATCCTGTTGAGCACTTTCATCACAGGATGTTGTTTTCACAGGGTTCCAATGACTAAATTAGTAAACTTAGTCCTAAATTAAAAGTTTTACTATTTCTACCAGCTGTTCACGTGTAGGTTCCATATTAAAACTATGATGACGTCATTAGGACATTATAAATGCCTGACTTTTCAACAGAATTTCCCTAAAGTTTGTCAGATAAAATGTATGCTAATATCTTTGTGAAAGCTTTTGGATTGATAAAGTTATAGATGATTAAATGTGTAACATATGTTTTGGGACACCCTGTATATGTAAATGTGAACTATGTGTTTTAATGATATGTCCAGCTATTTACTTTATTTAACGAGACAATTTTCTCTTTAAAGCATGGGCGTCGGAACCTGGGGGGTGGTGGGCTAGCCCTTACCCCTTTTTTGTAAATATATACAAACTATAGGCATTGGAAATGATTATTTTTCCTTTTTTGTTGGTTTACATGTAGCCCCCCCCCCGTCCCCACTTTCAATTTGCGCCCGACGCTTGTGTATAGTCTTTTTTATATATTCATTACAAATATAAATGCCATTTTAATAAGTGGCAACTGATCGAAATAAGATTAAGTTTTTAACAATAAATAATGTTTTTAATCATCCATTTAATGTCTGCATTTCATTTTTTTTTCGAGAGTCATTCCAAACTGAAAGTAAAAAAAAAACATGTATGGTTTGCAATGCAAACGATACATGTACGTCCGAAAGCAGCCAGAACTCATGAAATCATACACTGGCCAGCAACAATGTAAATAACGCCTCTATTAAACTTGACGTTAAATGCAAGGGCAAGAAATTTCACAAATAAAAGTTTCAATAATTTTAAATCTTGAAGAAGAGGATCGTGTCAAAACCGGAAGTGGTATTGATAAAGCATCTAGCCGTTGATAAAGCATAAGTTTATCTAATGGGCTGTATCCCTAACACGTATAAGATAAATACAACATACAATTAAGGCTTGCAATGGAAAACCATTTTCAAGCGAGTTGCAGCCGAGGTTCACAGTTGTTTTTTTTATTCTTGAGATGGAAATTGTTAGTATTGTCAACAACTATATGCAGTGTTTATATACATGTAATGATAATTGCTTATATATATATATATATATATATATATATATATATATATATATATATATATATATATATATATATATATATATATATATATATATATATATATATATATATATATATATATATATATCAATTGTGTTTATTTGTCATTATTTCTAACGTCAAGGCATTTTAGCGGGGAAAAATTCATAAAACTTTATATCGATTTCTTAAGTTAACGCAGTTGATATATAAGGGATTTTTAAAGAACCGGTGCCATTGAATATGAATAAAAATACACATAAACACTTAGATAATTCGAACCAGAAATGTTTTTGACGTATAATGCTTCCAATTCAGTTTTGACATTCCCTGGTATCTGGTACACACCTACGTTCACTTCCTTAAAGAGAGGTATGCTATTGGCAAACAAGTTGATGAAACAAAAAAATGAAAAACAGTCTAGCTTACAATTAATATTTCGTTTAGTTCTATGGTCGAAACAATGGCCGTGTCAGCACACGACTCTATCATGAAGCCAAATGCTGACTGACTTTTTCCATACTATTTGTGAGACCATTATTCACACACAGATTTATCGATGAATTTTTCAGTTATTTCCCAATCATTATAATGAACATACGGCGTTGTAAGCAGAGATCGCTTATTTGCTTAAATAATGCTCCTTATCTCATATATCAAATCAGAAAGACGCGTCAGTTTCACTTCAAGTTCAAATAAAAAGCATTTGAGCTTTTGCAATGACACTTTTGTTCTTTTAAACAAGACCCCTTTTTAGTTTTAAGTTCAAGATCATAAATTTATATTTTGTTTAAGATGATAAATTTTATTTCCGAGCGAAATATAAAGAAGCTTTCTAGCTTTTCTAATATCATTATACACATTCTCTCTACCAGGGACCTATGTTTCGTTCCATTCCCACTAAACTCTTCCAGATCCCCCTCGACATTAATGATTGATTGATTGATTGTATACTGTTTAACGTCCCTCTCCAGAATATTTCACTGATAGGGAAACCTCACCATTGCCGGTGAAGGGCAGCAAATTTAGGCCTATGCTCGGCACTTGCGGCCTTTGAGCAGGGAGGGATCTTTTTCGTGCCACATCTGCTGTGACACGAGGCCTCGGTTTATACGGTCTCATCCGAAGGACCGCCCCATTTAGTCGCCTTTTACGACAAACAAGGGGGTACTGAAGACCTATTCTAACCAGGATCCCCGTGGTAAAATCCTTCGTCAATTCAGTGTGTAAATAATGAGCCAACCATTCTTATGAAAAAATCGGACAGCATTTGACTCAATGATAAATTGCAGTTGCTGACAAGGACATTGTATCGGCCTCAGAACTAACAGTTGATATCCTTGTTTCTTCAACCCGTTTGACAATAATCTTCACCGCTTTACAATTTGTACATACGTGCAGCATGCTCTTGCGTATCGCACCAACTGAGAAATCTAAACTCCATATGAAGGGAATGGTTTTGTATAAAGTTGATAACTGGTAAGTTTTTAAGCTGTTGATTTTGGTAAAGCCTTGTGATTTCAAATCGTCAAAAGTAAATATCTTAATGAGGAGTAAAGAGACTTGGCTGACCATTTACTGGAACCCGCCGTGTATATTTGTAAAGGTATTTTACATTTTAATAAATTTATGTATTTTTTTTTTAATAAGGAAAAATTATTTGTGTCATTTGATAGAATCTTTTTTTTTTGGAAAAAAACCCATCAATTATTTGTTTATTTTCCTCACAAAAAGTGTAAACTGTTAGTACTTTTTTCCATTCGAGATGTCATCTTTTATTGAGCTCTTGGGTACAAAACTCTGTCTGCTCTCGTCTTCCCTCGTAGCAGATGTGTTGTCTGTTGAGATTAAAATACGAATTATCATGAATATATCAATTGTGCCTATTATTAAAAGTTAATCAATCGTATATTAATTAATATAAAAATATCGACTGGATTGAAAGAAACGTTGACTATGTTATACCGCTCGACGTGGCACAGAGGGCAATAATCTATTCTTGGCGAAAAAGTCATTAACACTGTCAATAATTGTTTAGCTATAGGAAAATACAAATCTAATTGCTTTAACTACATGTACATAAATACTTCATCCGCATCGTGATTGTAATAATAACAAATCTTGAAATGATTATCATGTTACTATGCCCTTATATCTCTGACAACATGTTATTTGGAAGTTGCGATATTTTGATAATGTAACACTTAATCAGTGTACATGCAGAAATCCGAAACCAAATCATACAACTCTTTGTCGGTCAATTGTATACGATCATAGACTTCAATGCAGGTTTATATATGGTTATAAAAGACTCAAAGCAAGTTATGTTGTCGATGACCTCAGACACAGCGATTCATAGTGACGTGGCAGCCTCGGTCGATTCCACTTTCCGTGTCCTCGGTTATTATCACTTGCAATGAGTCATTTGACCGTTATCTGAAATCCATAATGGTATACAATTATGGAATGGGTACGAGGTAAATAGCAAATGTATGTCTCCACGAGGGAGGAAACTATTTCCCGAGGCGGCGTAAAGTATTAATTTAGAAACCCTTACGTGACATATTTTGAAATAAAACCTATAATGATATACATTGTAAAATCATACGATTTAATGTACATTCTACCACGATTATTGCAAAGATCAAAGAAAAGCGGCGGACATTATTCATCAAAAAATCACGAACGTCATCAAAAAATTATCAGATCAGAGACAGGTATCAAATCTGAACAATGGTTTATATTGCGATTACTCAACTTTGCCGAACTCTTTCGCGATGGAGGTAAGAAACGTCTGTTGGGTATGGACAATTGTGCTATTGAATATTATGCAAGATCGGTCATTGTAGAGTTTATAAGGATATATAAGTAAAAAATCCTGGTGGAATACCTTGCTTAAAACTTGCTTATCCAGCCTAATTAATTTTTGAGACGAGCTAATCCTAAAAGGTTATATTTTTAACGAAATTTTTAACTAAGCGGACTTTTCTCATTAAATTTTCATTGAAAATTGTCACATTTTAATTATAAAGCTGTTAAAATATTTTAAACTTTCCTTAATTGACAATCTACTTTGTCGAGTCTAAATCTTGACAATACAATGTAATTTCGGCATTAAATTGATCGACTCATTTGATTGTACCTACTGTATACAATGTCATGTGTCCCCAAAATCTAGAGCTTTCTCGACTCTTCCGCAAAAGAGCGGTAGTAAGTTAGATAACTGTTTGGCTGTAGAATGAAATACTTGTTTAGACCGCATCGATGTGTCGTCGTTTGCAGTATTAACACTGTAAATTGCATAAAGTTGCTGATGGATGTCGGTTTTCATAGCTAAGCGGGACTATTCCACGGACCTCCCTACACATTTAAACAATTTGATTTAGTCCTAATAGAGTAGTAAAACAGGAACATAATTTTTTTATTGTATATTCATTATAACTGATCAATACATATTACGAACAAATTTGTAATTTAAAAAGGCTATTTTTAATGTAACGAAAGCTCAACTCGTCTGCATTCCAAACACAGGTAAGCAAACAAATGTTAACTCTGGTGTTAAATGGAACATTCGTAATCGAGACATGGTGATCTAATTCGTTTCTCTATAGAGGAAACGATCAGCCAAATTTTAGCAATTTTATGGGAGACATGGGAGAAAAGAAATAAAGTTCTTGTTGTCGTGAATGATGCAGAATTACCTCCTCGGTCTTGAAATGTTGTTTGAAATAAAAAAAGCCTCGGCTAGCACCTCGGTTTTTATCTTTCAGACAACATTTCTCGACCTCGTAGGTTATTCTGCACCATTCACGAAAACGCGGACTTTATATCTTAATTAAACAATATCGAAAAAAGTAAAGTAAAAATAAATGGTCGTTGGTTATATTTTCACGAAAATACAGAAAATTAAGTAAGCCTCTTACCTGTATTATGATTTTTCCCTTTACTGTAACGCTTCCATATTATGATCGATACAAAAACACTTAGTGTGATGACTGCAGAAATTCTGGAATTATTTAGTAGAATTGTAGATTTATTTTTTTGATTTTGATTTGTTATCAAAAGATTGTATGGGACGCACAAAAATCATTCTAAGCTGTATACACTTTTCAAATTGTGTTTTTAATCTTTAACCTCTTAAAAAAGCAATCTGTGTGAATGGAAACCTTGCTATTATATTTGGCAATATGTGATTTGCTTTAGGGAGGAAATGGCCGCAGAGGATTTACATAACATTTACAAAATGTAGTTGACTGTTAGTATGATCTTTAAACTTCACTTTTCATTCAAAAGAATCTTTGGGGGTGGGAAGGGGGTGGAGATGGGATCGACCAAATAATCCTAATTAGCTGTAAATAAACGGCACCTTCAACGTCTGTGAAGTGTTTATAAGCTTATGTTTATAAATAAAAGATAACTCCTCAAATGAGCCCAAATTAAAAACTTGGTTTTAGAGTTACAAAAAAGCAGAAAAAACTTTCATGCAACGTTAGTTTTTAACAAAATCTAACATGATGAACAGATCCATTTATTAAGTACAAGATTAAGCTTAAAATAATACTTACAAGACAATAATCATTATTTCAAAATCCTCCTCTGATATTTCAGAATTGAAAAAGGTTGAATTAAGATTTGATGTGCTTTGTTTATCTTTGGACTTTGAAAAATTATAACATCCTTGATCTATGAAAGACAAAAAACATAAATATTCAGGTTTCAGTGGACATTCTAAAATACAATCATAAAATATACAATTTTTAATTTAATTATATAGCGATTCTAGAATATCAAACAATTTTGCCCTATCCAAAGTTTGACGAGGAAAGCAAAGGGTATGAATGTCAAGCAAATGCCGCTTAACACGTACTACATACACATGTATGAATCTGACGAGTTATATACATTTGGACAAGGAGGACTTAAGTTTGAACACAGCTTCATGTTGCTGCTTTGAATTCGCTGTGCCCCATAATTAAACTCCGCACATTTCCCGACTGAAAGAAAAATACAAAATATAACTAAAAAAATTAAATGAAATACATGTAAAAGAATACATTCAAAAATGACATATTATTTTATACTTACATAAAACATTTCTGTTGACTGTGCAAACTTCAACCGTACTATTACCCCATTCGTTGATAACGCAGTGATATTCATATTTCACATCTTGTGAACTGTGTGAGGAAGAACAATTTTTCTTGATGGATGCTTTCAGCCACTCCTCTTTCGATTTAGGACAGGAGTTTACTTCTTTAACTGTTTCTTGTAAACTTAAATTGGCACCCAATAGACCCTGTGTATGATATGTCACAAAACATGCAACATGGATGTATTTTTTTGCATTTATTGTATAAGCCATAAAAAAAACGAATCAAATGAAGACATTAAAACATTGATATTAACAGAATTTTTAGCGAGGATTTAATTTTGTTATTATTAGCGAAGGTGTTGATATCGCTTAATTTGAACTCACTAAAAACGCGCTTAAATTATTATATATAGCTTCTTAAGTAAGGAAATCTTGCTTAAAAAACGAAATACCGAGTTTTAAAGGATAAATCTTT
Organism: Saccostrea glomerata; assembly: GCA_003671525.1. Classification (NCBI taxonomy): domain Eukaryota; kingdom Metazoa; phylum Mollusca; class Bivalvia; order Ostreida; family Ostreidae; genus Saccostrea; species Saccostrea glomerata. The sequence goes on from PRKT01000456.1 coordinate 221,530, forward strand.
AGATTTGCGTCTTACTACAATTTCCTGAAGGAAGTGCATATATTAAATCAATTATTATTTTATATGCATTCTTTTCTTTACATTCATAAATACAAATCAAAGAAAAGAAAACTTACCTCAAAAAAGTAGGACGAGATGAAGACTATGGCAACAAAGGATCTTAACATTTTATTTCTTACTGAGGGATTTCAAAAACTTCATGAAATTCATGGATCTTGACATTCATTATTTCTCATCACATTTAAGTGAAGTACTCGAACAAATACTTTGTGAAATATCCACTGAGTAATCTAAAACATAATTTGTGTAATATTTGTCATAACTTAGAGACTGTTTTCCTATTTAGACATGAAAAAGACATCAATGGTAATCTAACAACCAAGCTCTATGATAAACTTGATAATTTTAACTTTTCTATAATCAACTTCCCTTACTTATGCAGCAATATACCTTCATCACCTGCATACTGATTTTATATATCTCAATGGATTTGATACACAAGAGCATGCTCTACATATGAACAGTTTCTTAAATTATTGACAAACAAGTTGATGAAAAAGGAATATCCGTAGTCTCGTTTAAAGTCATAATTTCCTAAGTTCTATGGTAGCTACAATGACCTTGTCAGCCAAAACAATCTATCAATAAGTTAAATGCTGATTGAAGTTTTTCATCGGAATTGTTTGTACATTATTTATAAACTGAATTGGCGACCATCTTTCCATTATTTCCAGATCATGATTAGTAACACGTGGCCGGTGTGTCCGGTCAGCAAGGTATACTCACTCCTCCATGGCACCTGATCCCACCTCCGATGTTTTGGAGTCTGTCTTTACTCTGCTCCTATTTTGTATTGTTTTATGGAGTTTTTATCTTGAATTCTACTCGTTATCTCCATAAACTACTCGTTATCTCCATATGTTTCATGTAGACAATCTTTCATAAGTATCTTTATTTTTAAACAGTTGAGGTTAATTTCATTTATTAATTGTTAACGCAAGTTAACGTAGGACATCTGAACATCTAAATTTATATGACTATTTACACGACTACTTTTTGTTACAAAAAATATTTTAAAATTTCACATACAGCTCTCTCTCTCTCTCTCTCTCTCTCTCTCTCTCTCTCTCTCTCTCTCTCTCTCTCTCTCTCTCTCTCTAATAACTCCAAAACATGCAAGTTCATCTGAAGATTAAACACATGTCAATATGCAATCATAGTACATATATATATATACTTTATTAAAACCTCCGCTCAAATTTTTCAAAATAGAAATATTTTTATTATTATAGATACAAGCATAAAAACTAGACATTAATACATCAATGAAAAGACATTTTTTTTTTATTTCAATAAATCTTTTCAGTGTATTTGTATTTAAAATAGCGGGCTTCATATTTTATCGGCTTTGGCGCGGACATCAATTCACTAATACCGCCAAAAAATTATTTCATACAGCAAATGGCATGGATATGCATATGGAAAATTCATGATTACGCCAACGTCTCCATACTAAGTGATTGTGCTAAATTTAGAATGCAGTACTCGTAAAATATCAGTTTTTTATCAGCTTTTTACATTATTTGATTACCTCAGCTTCAATATCCTTGGTTCATTCGATATTATTTTCAAATTTTTATCTGTCACTTATCTGTACTTTTTCAATTTTAGTTGGAAAGGAAGATTTTATTCATTTTTTTCGCCGACAAACATCCATTTTGTTAAACTGTTGAACACCAGCATGGTTCCGTTTTCATTTAAATATTTAAAGACGCTGTGGAGTTCAGAGACGTTTAAAATACGTTTTGTTTATATAGATTTAAAAAAAAAATTTAAGATTTTTTTTTTGGTTGAAGAATGGTCAGCAGTGTTCTTTGTTATCTTACATGTACAATGCTTTTAGAATATTTAATTGTACATTCTTGAAAAAAAAAATATGATTAAGACTTTTAAGAATTATATACAAATTTATTACTTATTAACCCAAATGACGAGCATACAAAACTATTCCAATTGAAAAAAAATGAAAATTGAAAATAAGTTTACCTTGTTAACAAGTACATGTACTCGTGGATCAAATTCAAATCAAAAGACCTCTAGTGAACAAGTTGATTAAATGGTGTCAAACAAATAAAATCATATTTACACACACACTAAGTAGGGCAAAAATGCGGGATATTATTGCTAGCTCATTCCCTTTAAATAAAAATATTACTTCGGTGATTTCCACATGAGGATACCCCGTGCATTAAATTTACAGCAGAGAATCCCCCTTATGTTTATGATTTTCTTAAATGCTTTTTGTTTCTTATTTAAACCCAGAAGAGATAGCCATATCATGAATGCACTCTAATACAATAATCATTTGCACGCGGGAATAAAATCTGATATAAATCTCTCACTACGTACTTTGAGGACATAAATACTTACATCAAAGATTGAACGAAAAATTAATCTTAATGTCGTAATTCACTGTGGCATTTATATGGATTGAACAAGTATCAGTTAAGGGTCCCCCCTGCTGAATATGGCCTTGTATATGTAATAGTGATCATTGCCTTTTTACAGGCATATCAACCTCTTAAATGATACCAGGGACTGAAATATATTTTATGCTGAAAATCTATTTTGATGAGATTTACGATATTTTTATAATAAATAAGGATTTTTGGCACATGCCATTAAACTGAGGACAAGACTAAAAACCTTTTTATTGAACATAATATATTTTAGTAGAATTAGTAGGATAAATATGTGACTACATCTATTTCTCTATTTCAATGAAATATAAGAGAAGACTGGGATAGTAAGAGCAAACTTTCGTTTTTGCTTCACAGGACTAAAATTATTTGTTATAATTAAGTCTCGATATGCGTCATCATACACATGACAGTACAGACAACTGAACAGAACAGATATGAAAAAGGGGAACTAGAAACGGTAATACTCTTTTAAAATAAACAGCCTTTGCAACAGAGTTTGTATGCGATATTCTAATGAATAATAAAAAAAAAATTAAAATAAATCTCTAAGTTTACTGCAAAAATTTCCCTAAAAAAATTCCGGGCCTTTAAAAGACTGTTTAAAGCGATGCCAAATAAACTGTTCATGCTCACACTGTGCAAAACCTTAAATAGAAGCACCATTTTTTCTCAATATATATCACAAGTCACAGTGTTTTCGAAGTCCCTTAAGTTCATTGTTCATTTTTATTGGCATATCAATTAATGTATGTAAAATATTGCTGCAACTGTATTAACTAGAATAACTTGCCGTGCTTCAGAAGTTTTGGTTATCAAAACGTAAAACGTCAATTTAAATTTGAAAAATCAAACAAGCAAACCGGAAAAAAAATGTTTGAAAGTCAAAATCTGAAAATATCCATATTTCTATGCATGAAAAGCATCAAAACAAATGTCTTTTCCCCACGCTTAAAACAACAATTCCACACGGTAAAATATAGGTAGCCTATTTATATTGCTTACAACAAATGCCAGTTTTGAAATTGCATGACGTAAGGGATGAATTCGATTTAGCTTTTCCATCATCAGCATCTTTGATATAAAGTGTAATTGTATTTTTTTTTTAGACTTTTGATCTTGAATACTGTTCGTTATCTCCATATGTTAAATGGAAGATAGAAATTTATAAAAATCAAAACAAAGTTAACATATAATTAGAAACATATACAATTGAAAACAAATTACAAAGAAAAATCTAATAATCAAAAAATAGATTCAAATCGATCAAAGATATGAAATTTTATTTAACAAGCATGAAAATGCTTACCTTTAAATGTACTTTAAATAAATCAAGAGAAGACTCTATCGTAAGCAACCATTAGATTTAATTCAAACGCTGCAATACTTCCTGGTTAAAATCAGATTATTCTCAGAAAGGAAGACTCCTAGTTATCAAATGAACAATTCTTTATGTGTTATCAATGTGATGATATGCTATACAAATTTATCTAAAATCATTGAGTGTAATATTATGATTAAAATAGCACATCTAAATTAAATCATAAAGATAATAAACTTGTTTAAGTTTAAAACTCTATGGGAAGCAGTTTTGTTGGCTGAAGGTGTCCTTTTTAACGTATGTATAATTGTTTTCTTATCAATTCAGCCACAAATAATTCGAAATAAGATAAAAACACAAAAAGTACTAGATTAAGAAATAAATGTACTTAAAAATAACATTTCCGGGGATTTTCTTCTTATTGTGCATTCACCCATTTTGAACGTTTATGTTAGATACTGTGAAAAATATCGTTCAATCTAGAAAGAATTCCATGAAAAAACGCTAAACTATGAACAAATCTTAACTTTAATTTTTGTGTAAACCTATCGGTCCATTTAAAGTCCGTTTATTTACACTGAGCTTCATATTTTAACCAGGAAGTTTAAAAGAGGTATAAAGTTCAATGCATAATGCTGTATTTTAACAGGAATGGAAATACAAAATAAACATACCGTATAACGGGAATTTTTTCTAATTTTTACGAGTTTTATAAATCCGTGAGATTTAAATGCGTAGAATTTTGGCGTTCAGATTTTAGAACGCAGTTCGCAGTTCCCTATTCGCAATTCAAAAGTGAACTGCGTTCTAGAATGCAGTTCGCAATTCAAAATGTTAACTTAAGCTGTGTGGTCTGAAATTTTGAGGGTAGGGTACTAGGGGTCAGATACCACACCTATGAAAAAATGGTGATGGTGCCATCTCTAGTTTCCGAGATATGGCCCTCCAGTTTTTAGCCCTACTATATAATACTATACGAATAAACATCGGGTTGGGGGACATCGAAGTCCCCTACCCCTGGGTCTGAAATTTTGAGGGTGGGGTATTAGGGGTCAATTTACTACTTTTGTGAAAAAATGGTGATGGTACCATCTCTAGTTTCCGAGATATGGCCCTCCAGTTTTCAGCCCTACTATATAATACTATACGAATAAACATCGGGCTGGGGGACATCGAAGTTCCCTACCCCTGGGTCTGAAATTTTGAGGGTGGGGTACTAGAGGTCAGTTACCACTTTTATGAACAAATGGTGATGGTACCATCTCTAGTTTCCGAGATATAGCCCTCCAGCTTTTAGCCCTACTATATAAAAATATACGAATAAACATCGGGCTCGGGGACATAGAAATCCCCAACCCTGGGGTCTGAAATTTTGAGGGTGGGGTATAAGGGATCAGTTACCACTTTAATGAAAAAATGGTGATGGTACCATCTCCAGTTTCCGAGATATGGCCCTCCAGTTTTTAGGCCTCCTATATAAAACTATACGAATAAACATCGGGCTCGGGGACATAGAAATCCCCTACCCTGGGGACTGAAATTTTGAGGGTGGGGTACTAGGGGTAAGATACCAAATCTATGAAAAAATGATGATGGTACCATCTCTAGTTTCCGAGATATGGCCCTCCAGTTTTTAGCCCTACTATATAATACTATACGAATAAACATCGGGTTGGGGGACATCGAAGTCCCCTACCCCTGGGTCTGAAATTTTAAGGGTGGGGTACTAGGGGTCAATTTACCACTTTTGTGAAAAAAAGGTGATGGTACCATCTCTAGTTTGCGAGATATAGCCCTCCAGTTTTTAGCCCTACTATATAATACTATACGAATAAACATCGGGTTGGGGGACGTTGGGGGACATCAAAGTCCCCTACCCCTGGGTCTGAAATTTTGAGGGTGGGGTACTAGAGGTCAGTTACCACTTTTATGAAAAAATGGTGATGGTACCATCTCTAGTTTTCCAGATATGGCCCTCAAGTTTTTAGCCCTACCATATAAAACTATACGAATTAACATCGGGCTCGGGGACATAGAAATCCCCTACCCAGGGGTCTGAAGTTTTGAGGGTGGGGTATTATGGATCAGTTACCACTTTTATGAAAAAATGGTGATGGTACCGTCTCTTGTTTCCCAGATATGGCCCTCCAGTTTTTAGCCCTACTATATAATACTATACGAATAAACATCGGGTTGGGGGACATCGAAGTCCCCTACCCCTGGGTCTGAAATTTTGAGGGTGGGGTACTAGAGGTCAGTTACCACTTTTATGAAAAAATGGTGATGGTACCATCTCTGGTTTTTGAGATATAGCCCTCCAGTTTTTAGCCCCACTATATAAAACTATACGAATAAACATCGGGCTCGGGGACATAGAAATCCCCTACCCTGGGGTCTGAAATTTTGAGGGTGGGGTATTAGGGATCAGTTACCACTTTTGTGAAAAAATGGTGATGGTACCATCTCCAGTTTCCCAGATATGGCCCTCCAGTTTTTAGCCCTACTATATAATACTATACGAATAAACATCGGGTTGGGGGGACATCGAAGTCCCCTACCCCTGGGTCTGAAATTTTGAGGGTGGGGTACTAGAGGTCAGTTACCACTTTTATGAACAAATGGTGATGGTACCATCTCTAGTTTCTGAGATATAGCCCTCCAGTTTTTAGCCCTACTATATAAAACTATACGGATAAACATCGGGCTCGGGGACATAGAAATCCCCTACCCAGGGGTCTGAAATTTTGAGGTTGGGGTATTAGGGATCAGTTTCCACTTTTATGAAAAAATGGTGATGGTACCATCTCTAGTTTCCCAGATATGGCCCTCCAGTTTTTAGCCCTACTACAACACCCTGAATATAGCGAATATTAACACGGCGAGTTATTTCCCCCCTATACAGTATCATGAAACAACTTTCCAAATATAGCATTTGGTTCATGTTTTAAACCAGATGCCATGAAATTTACAATTTTGAAAGAAGCACCATTTCTTATCATAATTATACACTTAAAATGCTTACACTAGTTACTTAATACACAGAGTTAGATCAGAGTAAGAAAGAGAAAATGCATTTTCACTTTATAACCAGTGGTGCACCCAACCCCACAGGAAAGATAATCCTAAAAGTTTGCAATGAAATAAATATTTTTTGATTTACAAAGAAATGGAGCGAAGACCCACTATACCTTAAAAGTACACTTTTATGACAAAAAATTCGCATCTTTCAGAGAAATACTTCAAGTCCATTAAGTCAAGGGTCATATCACAAACATGATTTAAATGCCCCTAATCATCATGAGCCATGTAGCATATTGGTTAGTGCGTTAGTCTCAAAGCAGTATGATACTACAGTACTTTATTGCTGGGGTTCGAATCCCATGTAAACCATCTAATATTTTTAAGAATGAAATTTTTTAAGAGATTTATTTTCTCTCAGAAAATTTCTTTTTCTCATGCAATTTCATAAGTTTCAATAATGAGACATAGATTTAAATACTCAATTTACAAATCAAATGTGATTTCTTAATATCTGACACTATAGGCATTCTGTCCACCTTATCCCCCCACATCTTCTTTTATTTCATCATAAATGGTTGATTAATACCATGCACAGAGCAGATTTCAAAGCATTTATTTATCTTCAGACTATGTACTGTTAATTAACCCACCTCCCGATACCCCTGACCCAGAGAACATGAAATTAATCATTTTGCTAGATGCACCTTTCTTCATCATAAATATATGTACTAAGATCATTCGCAAAATACCTAGGAGCAATGGAAAAGATTTTCAAAGAATTTATGCATTTTCACTATATATATTCATTATAGCCCCACCCTAACACCAGAACCCCTGACCCAGGGGCAATGAAATTCACAGTTTTGGAAGAGGCATCCTTCCTAATCATAACTATGTACATGTACATAGTTCATTGGTTTAATACCCAGGAGAAAAGAAGATGATTTTTGAAGAAACAATGTATTTTCACTGTGTAATCAATAAAGCCTTGCCCTAACATCACAACCCCCACCCCAGGGGACACAAAATTCACAATTTTTGAAGAAACACTCCTGCTCATCATTATTATATACTTACTTAGTTTGTTTAATACCCAGGAGCAAAGCAAAAGATTTTTAAAGAATTTATGCATTTTCACTATATAATCAAAAGAGTTCCTCCTTACACCAAAACCCCTGACTAGGGGCCATGACATTCACAAATTTGGAAGAGGCATCTTTCCTCATCATAACTATGTAAATAGTTTATTGGTTTAATACCCAGGAGCAAAGAAGATTTTTGAAGAATTAATGCATTTTCACTATATAATCAATAGAGCCCCACCCTAACATCAGAACCCCCGACCCTGGGGCCATACAATTCACAATTTTGGAGGATGCATTCTTGTTTATCTTAACTATGTACTTAGTTAGCTTGTTTAATACCGAGGAGCAGAGAAACAGGTTTTTGAAGAATTAATGTTTTAAGCTCTTCTGAGCCAAAAGCTCAAAGAGCTAATGCTATGGCCATTCGTGAGGTGTGCGTAAACTTTTTAGAATATGGGTCATAACTCAAGAACCCTTTGGCCAATCATTGTCAAATTTGTCACAAGGTATCCTTGGCCCAAGGGCTACCATCAGTGGGGGAGTAATAATTACTTTACCCCTTGTTTTAAATTTATTTTCCCCTGTAAATTTATCTTACCCAGATTTTCTCTAAAAATAATCTTACCCCCTTCTCAACAAGATAGTCAGAATGGCTGAGTGCACCAAGATATGCTACCATTTGTAGTGGATAGTCATAAGTATCTCGTAATGTTGGTTTTGGCTTTGAAGAGGTCTTCCAGTCAATGACACAGGGACTTCCCCTGTAAATGAACATCAATGTATATGATAAGGAAATACCTGTTTTCAGTATGATCATTAAGTAATGGATATATGCCGAATACTGTTCTATATGTAAAATTATTAGACTGTTTGAAGCCTGTTTAAGGGCCAAAAACTGTCTGATAATTTTACATATATAGAATAGTATGAGGCATATATCTTACTTAAGGTCAGACGACACGTTCCTCGAAAATATATATTTTTTCCTAAGAATTCATACTCGATTTGTTCATGGATTTGTTATTTTGTAGGAACTTAATTTCTTTGTGATTGCTTTCCCTTAAACACCCAATTTTATGTTAACACCCCCTAAGTCTACCTGATTCAAGATCAATAATTCACCGCCAGTCAATCATTAAAAAAACAATAGCTTCTGATTTAATTGACAGGTCAGCTTCCTGATAATCTGAGTTTGCATGTTTTGAAAACAATTACCTTGTCAAGTAATATATTAATTCATTGACATAACAAATTATTTATTTTCTATCTTCACTGCTGTTTGTTACTTGAAAGTGTTATATCGTCCACGTTATCTGTAGAAAAAAGACTGCACCCACAGAAACCGGCTCTAGCTATTAGCCGTAATTGGAAGTCCGACGATTTAAATTATTTTTGAAGAAATGGGATATATGAAAAATATTCAGCACTAATAAACGGCATTGCATAGTTTTTAAAAGATGTTTAATTTTGTACTAAGGCTACAATCGGCACGATATTGTACAGAAATTGATGTCAGAATTAATGCTCGAATTTCCTCTAGTGTCTGTCTATATACGTAATGAAATTGTGAAGATAATTAATGTTGATTGATTCTGAAAAGAAATCTTTAACAATAAAAGTTTGTTAACACAAGAAGAATAAAAAATATGGAATATTTTGGACAACATTGTTGGCCAGGAAAAAAAACCCATTCCGATCGCGGAAAATTCATGTTTGCATTCATGACGGATAAGTCATTAGGTGGATTATTTTTTTTTTTTTGATTTCAATATTCAGATTTTTTAATCAAGTGATTTCTTTTATTGAAGATTAAAAAAGATAAATATTATTGATTTGTAGTTTTACTCGTGATTTTTTTCTTTTATGTAAGGAAACATTTTCTAAAACGATATACATTTATCCTATTATTTTTTTTTCTTTAAAAACATTACCATGATTATGATGAATGCGTTAAGTTTACAAATAAATTTTATATTAAAATAATTATTTTACGTAGTTTCACTCAAAACCAGACACAAAACACGTAATGGTGACCCTGATTACCAAACATAGACTTCCTGTGTAATACTACGTATACACAGATTTATGACATCTTGAGTATTGGGGGTCTCCAGGTAAATATCCCCACTGTTACTTGACCACTCCCCCTCCTCAGGTAACCGTACGGTAAAAAGATTGGGTCTTTAACTTTTTTCCATACTTTTTTTTTGTTTTAGACATATTTATCTTTATTTCACTCTTCTTTTTGTTTTTTAAATACCGTCCGATTTTGCTATCATTGCCGTCCAATAATATATTATCAGACTGGTAATTATTATTATTGGACGGCTACAGGTAAATTTTTAGTCTGCAAGAACAACCCCCTTACCAAAGTCAAATGATTGCAGCAATATTGCTTCTATTTTGCGGCAACATTGCAGCAACTCATTTTTGTCACCAGAAACAAGCTTTTTGGGTTAGTAAAATATCACCGCTAGCTGCAACAAGTTCCGGTGACATTCTGGCAATACTGCCAGAAACCAGAAGTCTCTGTCGAGACTGTAGCTCTACTGGTTTATACTTAAAACAAAGGAAGAGAAAAGAAGCAGTTGAACTATTTCAGGTTGTGCTGCAGCAATATTGGGGCAACACTGCAGTACTACCTATATGAATTGGTAATTAATAGAAATAATGATCTATCAATCTAACAATTAACAAACTGTGCTTAAAAACATAAAAAATAAATAGCATAATAAGCCACAGGGTCAGTAAAAATAACTTCTTTGTGCTATTCTTTGAAAAAATAGAAAAATTTTGTTGATCATCATACAAAAGAAACAAGATGTGTTTTTGAAACACTATGCCCCCTACAGCAACAAAGTTTGAAAAAATTTATTTTTAGCATATAGGTAACAGTCAAGGTCACAAGGTCATTGATCTTGGTGTCATTTGAAAAAAACTTAATTAGTGGAGTATGCATACTAAATATAAAGTCTCTATCTCTTATGGTTCAAAAGTTATGGTGATAGAGGTTTAAAAAAGGCTATTTTTAGCATATAAATCACATTAAAGGTCACAAGGTCTTTGACCTTGGTGTCATTTGAAAGAGTTTAATTAGTGGAGAATGCATACCAAGTATGAGGTCTCTATCTTGCATGGTTCAAAAGTTATGTTGAAGGTTCAACAAATCTATATTAAGCATATGGGTCACAGCCAAGGTTACAAGGTCAAAGACCTTGGTGTTATTTGAAAAACCTAAATTAGTGGAGGATGCATACTAATTATATAGTCTATCTCTCATGGTTCTAAAATTATGGTGAATATTTTAAAAAGTTATTTTTAGCGTATTATTATTTAAAATGTGTATAGAAACAATTTTAATTTGCCACTGTAAAATTGTCCAGCAACTCTGCATTACTTTTCAAATAACTTTAATTAGCTGCCCTTCACATACAGTGTATTCCCAAATGCCAATCAGCAAATGTATAATATAGTTTGTTTGTAATTTTATATATAGAATCATAATTTTCTTGCAGTTAATTAAATTTATTCAATCAGTTAATTATATATGTTCATACATTTAATTGATAACATGCATTCATCTTTTCCTGCTACACTGGTAGGATACATAGACATACAAATCTAGTATACATGCTTCACAAGCACTATAGTTGAAATACATACAATTCTTCCTATTTTATCTCTATAGAATCATTCATCACAAAACAGGGGCGTAGTATCCGGGGGGGCCAGGGGGGGCCTGGCCCACAAGTGGACAACACCAAGATACATAATTCTGTGTATTGGTTTTTGATTTTTAACTCTTCTGGTCAGAGACCAGAAGAGCTTATGCCATAGCAATGCATCGGCGTCCGTCCGTCTGTCTGTCTTTAAACAATTTTTCAAAATGCTACTCCTCCTACACTTTTGGTCTGATTTTGATGTTACTTGGCACACAAGTACACTACACTAAGATACATTATTCGATGTCTTGATTTTTGATTTTGATGAACGGTGTTGCCATGGTTACTAAAAATAGAAATTTCTGTGAAATACTTTAAAATGCTACTTTTCTCTTCCTCTGTTATAAATCTAACCAGTAGAGCTACAGTCTTGACAGAGACTTCTGGTTTTATAATCTCTTGCATCTAAATATATAAAACATATAAGCAAATTAATGTACTTTGAATATTCCATTAAGTCAGAGACTAGACAAGAATCTCTTCTCAAATCTAAATTATTTCTAATTCTCAAATAAAATTTTTGACACTTTTCACTTATATACTAATAGTCATTATAAAAGAAACTCCATTCTTGTTACCAAGCTTTTGTGCTAATCTGCCCCCTTTGACAAGCAAGCATGCATACGTTCAACATCCCTCTCCAACAGGATGCAAATATCTGGATTTAATGGTCTCACAATCCTGGTTAATATGAACATACAGTATTGTGTTTCTTGGCTTCAAAACATTCCACCATTCAAAATTTCATGTGACATCAATGAAATTTCACAATTAAGTGTGCCCAGATTTCTGCTGAATGCCAATCAAAAGTGCCCTTGTTCTTTACAAACTGAACAAAACAAACAAACCCGCCCACCCCAATTGTATACCCCCGCCTCGATTTTTTTAAAATTTCTGTTTTTCTTCGTCTTAATTCCGATCCGGATCAGTATTCAACTACCACTCAACTTTCTTTTTAAATCCCACGAATATTGGCATGATCTTCAGCTGAAAAGATATGGTAATTGCTGTAAAATATATTAAACAAGGACCATTGGATGTTAGTCAGCCCGCGGGCTGACTAGTTATGATACGAAGAACTTCAAATGGGCTTGCACATTTTGGAATTCTGGGAGGTAGTTCTGCAGCAAATCATTCTAGCTAATTTCATTTCAGTAAAATCAGTATAGATTAAACAAAGATATCCTTATATAACACGACAGTAATCTGTAAATTTAAATTCGACTTAAATAAGAAACTCATTTATGCTTAAATTTATTTCTAGAAGCTTTGTACAATCCTACTTCACAGTTTCAAAGTTTTTAAAACCTGGTTCTCAGTAATTAAACTGGTTCGCATCTGATCGGGAAATGTGTTCTACGCAGTTAAGCATCCAGTTGTATGAATTCATATCGCACAGTGTTTGACCAATCTGCAATCCTCGGCTGACTCCGCTACGCTCTATTCAAACCTCGGATGTGATTAGTGGAGGAATATGCATCAGATCCTTACATTTCTCCACCGGAAACTGCCTTATCACTCATTTCATATTTCGCTCTGCATAACGTTCTTCGAAAATGTTTCTTGATTTGTGTAATTCTTTATCGTAAACAGGTTTTGATTACAACCTCATGCGCCTTGCAGTGGGGTCAACCACTTTTTGCCAGTTAATGTAAAACCCTAGCCTTCGCAATAGGCAAATTAAAGTATGAAAAGCTATTTGGCACCTATGTTTGGATGGTTCACAAATAAAGAAGTCATCCAAGTATGCCACTATTATGAAACCCCTATGAGCCATCATCCTTCGTACTGCCTGGGACAACCTATGAAATAAGCTTGGGTCTTCTTTAGAACCAAAAGGCAATTTAGAATAAAAAACTAAGAAGTTTTGCCCCCAAAATTCCATTTTAAACCAGTGACAGACTGGCTGTGTTGGCTTATAGGTACTGAGCAGTACACAGACTTTAAATCTAATTTGGCCATAAAGGACCCATGTTTGACTAACTGAGTTGCATCATCTAAAGATTGGTATTTGAATTTATGAGAGTCAGAGACATTGTCATTAATGGCCTGACCTTTAGGTCGACTACAATCATGAATTATGCGTAACCCCACCCACCCCTCCTTTTTTGGTATAATTCCTAAAGGGCTAACAATTATGGGAGATGACGGTGCCAGAATGTAATTTCCTTCAGCAATTTCATTTAAAATTTTGGCTGTAGCTTTATCAAAAAGGTGCGAATTCAGAGAAGAAGGGTGGTTTTCCATTTCAGCTGGCGTTAGAGGTAAGGTTGGGTCAATAATATCAAAACCGTTTTTGATTCTTGCAACGATAAAATTTCTATCGAGATCTTGGGAAAGTTCTTCCTCCTAAGCAAAGGGGATGAGGCCCGAGGGTTTCCTCACATGTTTTTTGAGGTAGCATGCTCTAAAGCAGGGTGCTTGTCAGAACAGCCTGGTACAGAATATGTATGGGCATACTTGCACTGTCTGACTGTGCAGCTTCATTTGGAATTAAAGCGTCTGCAAAGTTTGATCCCCTGTGACGTATGGGAGGCTCGAGGCTGAAGAGGGAACCCTAGGTTAGGTCTTGAGTTTTGTTTGGCTTGTTGAGCAAATTGAGGGGAAGGGGCATTTTTTGGTCTGAGAAAGACTGTTTGATTATGTGAGATATCCGTACCCCATCTAAATTTATGCTGATGTTGGAGTTTTCTGTACTCCCTAATTAGAAGTAAACAGATTTCACCTTGTGTGTGGTGAAAAGTTGATACACGCTCATCGTGTAAGAAAGGTAGTCTAAAATTTGGCCCTAAATTAAACAATTGCCCTGCAACAATTTTTGTAAGATGGACAGATTTGTCATCATATTTGCAAATTCTGTAATATCTAAGTAATTAGAATTTGAAGATGAGGCTGAAAGAGATTTCAGATAAACTTAGGGGTCTTTCCAAGAAAATATACATGTACCTGTATTTTTCATGGCTTGCACACTACATCCACCATAGGACGGGGGCTGATGTCTGGGCTGTTGAGTGGACAATAACTGTCCCAGAACATTACGCATTAAGTTATCTGAGGACCATGGTCACAAAGCGATATTGGATCTGGGGTCGACAAAGTGTGGTCCATCACGGACGGTCCCGGCGTGCTTGAGCTGTGAGAATTGTTGGGTTCACTGAGTTGATGTTGGGAATCTGTTCCGGCTGCGGGTCCTAAAGGGAACGTGTTTTTAATGCAATGCAGTAATAGGTTCCATTGGCCTCTCACAATGTTAGTGTCAATTAAATCATCCTTCATGAGTAAGGAAAGGACCTCCATACTGTCGTAACCGATGTTGATCAGAGCGTCTGTAGTTTTATGCCACATTTTTTTGGCCGTAGCCCACTTTCGAACCGCCTCTTCACCAATAGTCATGGAAATTTCAATCTCACCATCGGACTCCATTTTGAATTATGAAACCAGAAGTCAATGAATTGATAAGCAGACACGTGATGATCAAAAGTTAATCGTACACTTACGCACTCCTAGAAAGCTGAGGAATACAGGCTGGCATAGGGATAACTTCCTCCTGGGCACAAAAAAAAACAACCTTCCCACATAGCGGAACAATCCAAAGCAATGTCTAACAAAGCTTTAGCGCAGTCGAAATTACAGTCCATCAATATGGTGTGAATTCACATGGCTTCGAAGTCATATAACACATACCACATCGGGAGTCCAAAGAACTGCATGACCCTGGCGATGATTGCGTCTATGGTTAGGGAACAATTGCACAATTAAATCATGTATCTTAAACAGTCGCAGGAGTTCACACAGCAAAAAATTTTTTAAAATAAATTTGAATTATGAAATAAAACAACGTGGATTCTGCCTCGGAGGATTTTCTAAGAAATATTAAAGTGATGCTAACTGGCCAAAACATGGGTTGAAATAGACAATTAACGCAATTTGATTGGATGAGTGGCCGTAATTAAAAATAAGAAAGTAAGCAATCTGACTGGATAACAATGATGTAAATAGATGGCGCTAGCTAGCCTACGATAGAGGTTGCTTTACAGGAAAAGAAAACCTCTCAATTTGATTGGTTATTTAATAGAATTGCCCTCCGGGCAGAACCTATCTTTAATATAGCAAATGGATTCTTCAAGTGGAAGATTCCATTAAGGTAAATACAATGTAAATTAATAATCATTTAACAACTTTGATAATATAACACTTCCATGAATTTACTGCATGATATTTTATGCCAACGCCATAATCGTAAACATGTGAAAGTGAAAGTGATATGTACATACATGGCTTTTTTTTGCAACAAAAAAATATACTTTACTTTCCCAGCTTTACTATAAATTCCTTTATTAAGTCAAATTTATTTTTATCTAGCTTTAAAATATGACCAAACATAACTTTTTCTACATTTTTTCTATGATATCCCTTTTCCTAAATGATGTATGGAGGAAACATCCAAAATCCAGCATTTTATTGACCTGTATATCTTTTACAGGGAAATTTTGTAAATGACTTAAGCAGATTGTGAAGCAAGTCAAGATGGCCAAAGCTGCACACGTTTTTTATTCACTACTTTAATATTCACTCTAAACACGAATTTATGTGAAGAATTTTAAGTATATATACTTTACCAGTGAAGGTATATACAGTATTAATCTAAAATATATTTCATATTATGTTCTTTCCATTGATTGTATTTTTAAAGGTTAACATAATATTCTTTTTTTTTAATCGGCACAGGAAGTTAGCTGTTACGAAGTAATCAGCTGTTTTAAATTGTTTGGACTGCATGTTGAATTTAGCTTGAATTCTCATTTTTAATGAATTAAAGTGTGAAATATTTTACATTTTTTAGTTTATTCATTACACAAGGAAACTATTCCGAGTGGTTTATATATTTGTTTCTTGTGAAATAATTGATTATCAATTAACTTAAATAATATAAACAAAACTTGCATGGTGACATATGGTGCACGAGTTAACCACAAAACGTGATGGCTGATCCTACGAACATTATTGAAGAAATATTTGCAGATAGTGAAAGTGAGGGGTAAGAGAATTTTGAGGGTTTCAAGTAAGAGGATTTGGAAGATTCTAAATCTGTTGATGTAGATTCCTAAATATACGCGTGGAATTAATTATCGCGTAATTTCACAGAAGCACCACACGCAAAATAAAATTACTCACCTTTATTTTTATGGTGCTGAAATCTATGTAAAATCTCTTGATCAAACGACAATTCGCGAATTATTATTCTCGTGATTTGCCGTTGAAGAGCCCATTCGCGATAATAAGTACCAGTACTCGCAGAAAATAATGAATCTACAGTAATTATTTTGGTTTACTTAAAACATTAAATTATTTACTGAATCAAGGAGAATTCAGAGAAGTAGCAGTACAAATTACTTACATCTGGTAGTCTAATCACTATCAGGATCAAATTTTTGAAATGTCGGTCATGGTGATCAATTAATTGTAACAGACTGCCAAAAAATATTCAATTTTGGCTTCCACATTATTTGGAGAGAAGGGAAGAGAACGTATGGAAGAGGGGAATTGCTGAACAATAAGCCAGAGATTGAATTGCTTTATCTACCAAAAGATGCAGCTACTTTATAGACAGTAGGTATAACATTTTTGGGAGTTGAACCAGGGTTCTCCACATTTGAAAATTTAACCATGGAGGAAGCTGCGTGAAGGTGAAATGTGGTCGAAAACATGAATGCGTCTTAGACTTCCTAATCTTCATTAATCAATGATTTGTTTTACAATTTTTAAACTTACCCACTGCAACACAAAACAATGAAATATCTAACACTTTTTAAAGTTAAACAAGAGGCCCAAGGGCCTTATAGGTCACTTGAGTATCATTTAACAACTTTCCAACAATTGAATTTGGTTCTTGTTTTAAACCAGAGGCCATGAAATTCACAATTTTGAAAGAGGCACCATTGCTTATCATAATTATAAACTTGGCATGCTTACGCTATTTACTAAATACCCAGAGGTAGATCAGAGTAACAAAGATAAAATGCACTTCCACTTTATAACCAGTTGTGCACCCCACCCCAAAGGAACCACTGACCCTGGAGCCA
>PRKT01000456.1:240272-268362 GCA_003671525.1 Saccostrea glomerata
TTTTCACTATATAATCAATAGAGCCCCGCCCTAACACCAGAATTCCAGAACCTAGGGCCATAAAATTCACAATTTTGAAAGAGGCACTTTTGCTCATCATAACTATGTACTTAGTTAGTTAATTTGATACCCAGAAGCAGAGAAAAAGATTTTCAAAGAAATAAAGCATTTTCACTAATATTATAATCTATAAAGCCCCGCCTTAACACCAGAACCCCTGACCCTGGGGCCATAAAATTCACAATTTTGAAAGAGGCACTCTTGCTCATCGTAACTATGTACTTAGTTAGTTTATTGAATCCCCAGGAGCAGAGAAGAAGATTTTCAAAGAAATAATGCATTTTCACTATATAATCAATAGAGCCCCGCCCTAACACCAGAGCCTCTGACCCAAGGGCCATAAAATTCAAGAGGAACTCTTGCTCATCAGAACTATGTACTTAGTTAGTTTATTTTATACCCAGAAGCAGAGAAGAAGATTTTCAAAGAAATAATGCATTTTTTACTGTATAATATAGATAACATAGACTTCCGCTTCCGGCGAAGCAGCATCCTCAGAAAATTTTGCTGAGAGAAAAAATTAAATCATCAGGTATCTACGTTTAAAAACACAACGTTATTTATGTTGATCATGTTTTTAGTATAGTTTGATATCGGATGCTGGATAATTGAATATATTGAACAGTCATGGCAACAACACGCATCCACAAACTTCCGTCAAAATTCGACGAATGTCTTACAGGAGACGACATCGATAATGTCGTGAATTCCGATGACAATACTGATGCAAAGATCCATTTGCAATGTGACGGTAAGATAAATAACATTATCTTCAAAATTGAAGTTGAAAATATTGATACCATAAATCTGGAAATTTTTGCTGTAGATAAATTTTTAGCAAATTTGCGAGTTCATTGCATTCGCAAAAATATTTTTCTTAAAAATATTTCACCAATAAGTAAATGTTAACAAAGTAGTGGTTATTCGCAAAATTTTGAAGCGTAAAAATTAACCAACAGAATTTTGACCCAAATTCGCAGAATAAAATCGACGTAAAAATTTCCAGATTTACGGTATTTGGAAACAAGGTATCATTCTGTTCTTCGGTGAAACGAGGGCGAACTTGATAAACAACAATCGTGTGGTCAAAGTCAAGTATGACGACAAAAACTTCGTCAAATTCAGCTTTTATAATACAGGGAGTGTCAATATACAAGGAGCGACATGCTCAAGTTTCCATGATACTTATTTCTCAAAATTGGATATGTTTTATAAAAGAACAGATTAACAAAGCTCTGAGCCACGACACAGCCAATACACAAGACATTTCCAAGACGACGAGCGACACATACATTGACAGTGAACATGAGCTAGCTGCCATATTGAACAATTCAGAGACTGAACTAAAAGCAGCATTTGGAAGCGAAACAATCAGTACAGACATCTCGCAATCCACTCCAATAAAAAAATCAGGACAGGCTCTTAAACAACAAATAACATCTAAAGAAAAAGTACAGCAGCATAGTAAAACTATAGAAATGAAATTCACCGAAGTCCACAACATGTTGTCAATAATTGATAACACTCTCAAATCATTTGCTGAAAAACTTTCTCAACTTAAAATGGTCAAAGGCCAAATCTCGCAAATACTAGTACCAGAATTGTCTCAGTCACTTTTTGTAGACCATCTGAACACGCATAAAAAAAGCTTCATGAACAATTATACTCTATTGACTCCAAAGTCAAACACTGCAACTCCGCTGAAAAACTTTCTCAACTTAACTTGGTCAAAGGCCAAATCTCGCAAATACTAGTACCAGAATTGTCTCAGTCACTTTTTGTAGACCATCTGAACACGCATAAAAAAAGCTTCATGAACAATTATACTCTATTGACTCCAAAGTCAAACACTGCAACTCTGCTATTGATTCATTACATGTGAAGACCAATGTCCTGGATAATCAACTGAAAGAAATTATAGGTTACAAGAAGGGCATACAGTATCACTCAAAACTCTTCAGTCACAGATCACAAACCTGCAAGACCGCATTGAACAGCTTGAAATGTCAAAAACATCCTGGCTTGCCCCTGATCATAATGCGAACCATCTCAGTGAACAGTCTGTTCCCAGGGTAAACACAAGCCCAACACAAAATGAACAACAACCACAACCAATGCGTCCACCCAACAATGGTAAACCTACAAATCATTCAACCGTAAATCCTTGCCTTGAGGGTAAAACACTGTCCAACACATCAGACAAAATATTGCCTATAACAGGCGAGGCCACGAACAGCACTACAGATTGTGATGTCCTCATCCTAAGTGATTCTATACTTAGAAAAATTCAACCCAAATGATTTACACCCGAAGGAAAGACTGTAATACAATTCATAAGAGGAGGAGCAAAATTGTGTTCAGATTTCATCAAAAAGCACAGTCACAAACTCAACCCCAAATCAGTGTTGATTCACATAGGAACGAGGGATCTCGCCAACAACAATGTGAAAAAAGAAGATTTTATGCACCTTTTAGAATTGTGCACATCATCATGGGGGAATTCAAAAATATTTCTGCTTCCAATACTACACAGAAAAGATATTGAAAACAATATGGTGGATCGTGCAAACTCTGAAATTCATTCAGCTAGTCGTCTCTATCCCAGAGTGATAATGGTGGACCCATTTGAACCCACGGAAGATATGTTCCATGACAATATCCATTTTAACTTCAAAAAAGGCCTACCGGTCATTGTGAAGCACCTGAAAGTTGCTCTTAACATCACACGGGAGAGGGGGAATAACCAACACAAGCCTGCCCCAAACTTGGGAGAAAGAACCACAAAATACAACAGACTAAACAGACAAATGAACATGTCTGTACGTGGGAATGGCCCCTCATCTCCCAGCCAACCGAACATTATGCCATGGTTTTACCCATCGATGACTCCTTGGAATGCAACTTGGTCTATCCCTCAATTCCATCGTTGACATATCATATGTCCTTTGCGCCTGTAAACCTATTGTTAACACTTACGTTATTAACTTTTTATTTTGTATCAGAATACTGTAATATTATTAACCTTCATTGATCATGTTATCTAAGATATCATCCTGCTTCAGAAATGAGGGTTCATTTAATACCTTTATATTTGTATTTTTAGTATGCTTTTAGATATGGTATTTAATTTTGACATCAAATTGATCTATGCACTTAAATTTGCTTCAATCTACAGTTATTAATGTAGTTAATATGTACCATCTATCCAATTTAGTGTTGAGTGTAATTCATAGACCACATAATTGTATACCTGACTGATGTATTGTGTAAACTTTATAAGCATAATACGGTTACTATATGAATAGTAATTCGTAAAATTCATAATCTTAGAAGACTTGCTTCTATGTCATTGAAAAAAAATTCCTTTTTTGTATAAATATATGTTTATAGCACTATAATTTCAAAATGTGTATTCCAGTATCCTTTATCTTTATCATTTCATCATGAAAAAATATTCCAAACATGTTGTAAATAAGTTGGGTATGTGGAACATAGAGGGCCTTTCTAATGAAAAAATCCAAGACTATGGCACGCCGAATGGTTCAAAATTATTTTCTGCACAACGATCAAGATTTTATACACGAGCTAGATGAAAAATATACACGAGTAAAATAAAAATGCACCTTTAGGTAAAAATTGCACATAGTTTGAAAGATTTTAACACAAACATAAGGAAAAATACACAAATCCGAAATTTTTTACCCGATTTAGGGGTATAATATGCACAAACAAAATTCAAAAATTGCACGAGCAGAGGAAACTAAAAATTACACCAACAATTTTACTGCGCATACAGCTGCGCATATCATTATTATGCACATAGAATATTCATCGTGTTCTTGGTTTTCTGTACTCTTTATCTCTTCAATCATGTATACTTAGCTGGATGTAATCGAGAATGGAAATTATATGGCGTTGACGATGGCATGTGCTTTACTTTGCTTTTTTATTTCTTTGCTAAACCTTCTTTACTACTCGGAATAGGAAATTATATATACCTCTATTCATTTTATTGGATATATATTTTTTAACTTAAAAAACTTGGTATTAACTTAGATGTACACAGCATGTATTTAGATCTAACATCTAACATAAAAAAT
This sequence comes from Saccostrea glomerata, assembly GCA_003671525.1. Lineage (NCBI taxonomy): Eukaryota > Metazoa > Mollusca > Bivalvia > Ostreida > Ostreidae > Saccostrea > Saccostrea glomerata. The sequence continues at coordinate 244,433 of PRKT01000456.1, forward strand.
ATTTTATTCTAATAACACATGTATTCATACTTATAAAATATCAGGATATCCTACTCAATAAAAACAAGACATTTCTTGTAAGCGTTACCCTCATTCGTAATGGCGTTTGCATGATAAATGTTTTCATTTTAATAAAAAGGACCAGATAAAAGGAGAATATATATACTCTATGTGGTTTATGTACATGCCTTTATATGCATTTTACCTATTCAAAATAATCTACACTAGAAAAACAGAAATTCACATAAGTAAAACACTATAATTTAACTACGAGTTGTGTAAAAAAAAAAATGATGGAATCGTTTAATATCAAAATTAAAGTTGCGCAATTATTTGCTCTTTTTTTTTTTTACTGTTGTATCGGGCAAATTCCACAACCCAGATGGCGGCAACATTGCTTCAAAATCTCTGAATGAATTGCTAGTAACCTTCAATCAAAAGGTATTATTGATGTGTCAAATAACTATAAATCGATTAGCGTAAGGTGTCTTTCATTCCAGCACCAGCAGGAAGCCAGGAATCTCTCGATATGAAAAGGTCACACATCCACAACCTTAATTATTACCATAGTACACACAGTGGGTGGTGGAGGAAAAGAGTGTCATTTGTTGTTAACTCTTCTGTATTACCTCACGCTGTTTTTATTTATTTACCTTTACATGTATTATCATTGTTTTGAACTTTCAAAGGATATTGCTATATAGACGAATGGCATAAAAAATCTAACAATTAAACACGCAACTGATAATATATATGCACCCCCCCCCCCTATTTACGTTTTCCTATACATGACTGTGCAGAATGTTTTTAATAGAGGGGTGTTAATTTATATGCATATTGTGTACCTTTCAATTTTTAAATGTATAAAACACAATGTGCTTATTCTTGAGAGTCTAGCGTAATTCTGAGAGACTTTATTTTTATAGATATTGTTAACACATTACTCATCCTCTTGTTTTATAACGTTTCAAGCATCCAAGCCACACTGAGCTGTTCTCTAATGAATATTAATGAAATGTGCGCAATGAGGATGCGCCGTACATTATGTCGATGTTGTATTCTCACTTGTGCAGTTTTCCTTTTTACGTTTGTGTTATTTTCTCATTATATCGTGTAAATATTTTCTTGATTGTGTAGTTTTTGCATAGTTTGTGTAAATTTCAATAACTTTGTGTGTATTTTCCGCACTTTGTGTAAGTTTTGACTTGCTCGTGTAATTTTTGCTTAAGGTCGTGCAGAAAATATTTTTGAACCAATCGGCGTGCCATACAAGACCCCTTATTTCAAGAGCAGTTGTCACGTGCACCTGTAAAAAAGAAATTGCTAAAATTCCAAAATCCGGGACCATCGGGCGTGGTGAAGACTAGATTAACCACTTGCTGTCAGTATGTAGAGTTGTCGTTCGTATCTCTTTCAGTGTTTATAGATGAAGCTACACTAAAAATGAGTTCCATTACGAAAAACATTTGAGGTTCTTTATAATTTAGTTTTACTTTGAACGAAATCTTGTATATAAATAAGATTACTTTATCATTACATTTGCTTGTAAACATTTCAAATTATAAAAATTAGATCAATGATGAACTATTTGTGGCGGATGTTTATGCATGGTTTCTGTTGAATATCATCAGAGTAAATTGGTCGACACAGCAGCCTCGCTTTCGGCTCTTTATAATCAACACAAATTACTTCACCTGTTAAATGCGTGATGACCAAGGGAGATTGAACATAGTTCAACCAGGGTTCTCCACAAGGGGTTTTACCATGGCGTCTCGCCATGGTAAAATTGATGTGCACCATGGTTAAACAAGCTGCGCCATGGTTAAAATAGGCATCTGCCATGATTAAATTTTATTGCATTTTAGTCCTGACACCTACTTTTTAATGACTTGAGTAGTTATTTGTGTTTATTCTACGACTGCCATGCACCTCGCATGCCTCAAAGGAAAGCTGACTGTGCTAAAAAAACACGGCGACAGTATGCTGTGAAGCGTGGCAATCAATGGAGAGTCAATCAATTGATCAGATGATCAGTATTTTGAGAGTTTATTATTATATGTACACACGTAAATAATTTTGAGGAACTTCAACATGTTCACCACATGATTAGATATATAACGGGTTTATAAAATATGACAATTACGAGCATGAGAATCGTCATGTTACGATTCAACTTTCTGTGCCAGGAAAAATTACTTTGTAAAAATTTCATATTCCTCTGTATTTACCTGGTAATCAATTTCCTATGCTCTGTTTTTTAAACTTTAACTTTATTATCGTTTTGATAAAATGTGCATAGGGCTTACGTCTTAGTCTTAGTTTTAAATAGTCTTAGTTATAGAGTTACTTTTCATTGTTATAAAACATCGCGTGGCGCTATTTTTAGCACTGGGCATGTGGAGAAGTAAACAAAACTTAGTGATAAATGCAATATCTAGAAAAATAAAATGTTTAGAAAAAAGGGACACTGGTCCAAATGTTCCTTTGTGTGTTAACTTAAATAAAAAATACTACCCATTCATCAGTTTTAGTCATATTGAAACAAAACATTTCATAAACAGGCTAAAATTCTTATAATTATTAATTTCTGAAAAATATTGCCATCATATCATTGTAAACTTTAGACATTAAACTTTTATTCTATACCCAAAAAGTATCATCAACATGTTGAGCTGTTTTTATTTTTATCATTGAAAGGGAGGAATGTGAATTTCCTGCATGACACTGCTACATTTCAGCCATTTGACCTTTACCCTTTAATTGTGGCCGGATCCTATACCTCAAACATAAACTTTCCTGGACTAGCTTTAAAGCCCTGTTAACATGGTTAAAGTCATAATGACCACTTATTTTTTCTCATCAGAAATTGTCCTTCTACAAAAAAATGTAAGGTTAATCAATGCAAAAGATCACCCTGTCCAAAAAAACCCCACTCAATTGTGCTATATGAAGACTGCAAAAGTTCGATCAGCTGAGTGAATGTGGTTGAAATGCACATGTACAGATGTACAGCATTTATTAGCCCACGCACATGTATTTAATGCAGGGGCCATAATGCTTGCCTGCCTACATTAGTCCTTTTTTTATACCCTCTGCTTGAAAAACGGGATGTCTGTCCATCTGTTTGTTACACTTTAGGTATACCCATGATCTCTTATCCGCAACTTTTTTATACCCCCTGCTTGAATAGCTGGAGGGTATTTATTAATCGGGATGTCCATCTATCTGTTTGTTACGCTTTAGGTATACCCATCTACTCCTATTACACCACTGAATGAAATTTTCATAGAATCTTTATTACATGTTGCCATTGTGCAACTTCTATTACTTTTTCATACTACACATATTTTGGGTTTCCCATTGCAAAACACGGACACTGCCATTATATTCATATTAGAGGCAGTTGATCATTTACTGTTGATTCCTTATTTTTCGCGAGTACCAATTATCGGAAATGGGCTCTTCAATGGCAAATCATGAGAATAATAATTCGCAAATGGATGGTTGTTTAAGACATTTTACATAGATTTCAGCATCTTAAAAATAAAGGCGCGTAATTTTATTTTGCGTGTGGTGCTTCTCGCGAAATTACGCGATGATTAATTCCATATTTAGGAATCTACAGTATATAATTCACTGCTCACAGTACCTCTAGTTCATCTTCAAATTTGTAAGATATTTTTCCGTGGCACCTTTACCCATGTGTTATGAAAATTTCAGTTTCACAGGAATAATATCAATTTTGATAAAATGTGGATTTTAACACAGCATCCTTTAAGAGCTTACATGTTTGTAATATAAACTTCTCTGTGAATATAAATGTATTTCAATTACACAAAGTCTGAGCGGGCCAATCCTATTTTTCGCTGATAGATAATTTGGACTATGATAGTGTCAGACTATAACACTGTCGGACCATAATGAGGTCTGACTGGACAAAGCCGCACTACCGTATATCATTACTAACTATAACTAACAAGGATGGCAAATATAGGAATTTTACACATTTAATGATAAATATGAATTCAGTACAAATTTGCCAAAGTACGAATTAAGAGCATACACAGTAGGACATCTGGAAAATATTAAAAAAGACAACCCTTAGGGCTCAACACCAAGATTTAATAAACAAGAGGCCCATGGGCCACATTGCTCACCTGAGAAGATTTGACCATTCTGTTCTTTAGAAGATTTCCCCCTTATTGTGACCTCACCCTACCCCACTGATCATAATTTACACATTTTGAAATCTACACTACCCCAGGATGCTTCCATGTGCACATAAGTTTCAGCTTTTCTGGCCCTTTTTTAATTAACTATTAATATTTCACTAATTCATAATTATCTCCCCTTAGAAGAGGGTGTGGCCCTTCATTTGAACAAACTTGAATCCTCTTTACCCAAGAATACTTTGTAGCAAGTTTGGTTGAAATTGGCTCAGTGGTTCTTGAGAAGAAGATGAAAATGTGAAAAGTTTACAACCGTTACGACAACAATGACAGACAACAGACAAATCTTGATTAGAAAAGCTCATTTAATTTGGCTCAGGTGAGTTAAAAATAAAACTTGAAAATTTATTATTCCTGCAGTACATATACCTGTAAACAGCTAGGCAGTCAAAAATTCCTCTATAATGTAAATGTGGATGATTGACATAGTCCTCCTGGGTAAAGACTTGTTCAATTGCAGGCAGGACCAGCTTTAGACTCCTCCAATATCCATCTATGTTTGGAGTTATTTCTACTTCTTCTTCCATCAGCTTCTGTTGTATGGAATAATGAAGCTTATGGCCCTTTGCAAAAGTCTCTATGATTAAAAAGAATTTAAAAGGTTTTAAACAATAAAGGTTATAGAATTTGAAAGTTAAACAATAATCCCATTAGACAAATGCATCCTTTTATGTTATGTCTTTGAGGCAAACATGTATTATGAATTTCCCTTAACAAATAAGAAACAGTGCTTTCCGTAAATTAATATTACTGGTTCTAATTCAAAGTACTTGAATAAACTTTTCCCTTTGGTCAGATTTAGCCAAAATGGGATATAAAACCCTGGTTTGCCTTTGGGTAATAGAAAATAAATGATGATTGTCATGTGAAAAACCAGGATTCAGTAAAAAATGTAAAAAATTTTCCCGAGGCCAGTATTTTTTTTTTTACAAACTGTCGCTCTTTTTTTTTAACTTTGTGAATTTTCAGAAAAAAAAAAAACTGCAAATTTTCATAGCATCTGGTGTGGTAAATAATTTACGGATTATCATTAATAATTAATGTAATATAGTCATGATCGCAAGTTTCATCAACATTTAATCTGTCTCAAGTTCAGAAGATAAAGGCAACACTTGGTGACTGGGGTTTAATTGCACTGCATGAACATAGATTTCTAAAAAAAAAAATATCACACAAGTTGAACAGTATATCACCATCATGACACTTATGAATGTGACCAGTGGACAGGGTATATTAAATCCTTCGTGTCTGCATGATTTAATGACTTTCTGATCTTTCTTTCTTTTTTTTAATTTTTTTTATTTTTAAATTCAATGAATCCATATGCTTACACATAGTAGACCCAGATCCAGACAATGAACTGTTTCAAATATTTCATGATTAAGTCTATCACCCTTATTATTTTAACATGACACACAAAAAAAAAGCTGGCTCTTACAGCATGATTCTTTCATATTTTACACATTGAGTGACATTGAATTTCTAGATATTTTAGGACTACATTGGTTGTTATGCATTATCTGGCCCATTAACATCTCATGATCAAATGTGAAATGGGGAAAAAAACCTAACATATTCATGTCCAATTAATTACACAAGATTATCATGATTAATATCTGCACAGAATTTCATCAATTTTAATTTTTCTTTTATAATTCCAATATAGTTCTAAATGTTCAGTATAAATTCTTAAATATGTCATATGCTCAATTGGCATCCTCACATTTGTTGAACATGCAACATTTGAAAAGCAATGGAAAAAAAAATTACCTCATCATCTGAGGAGTCCAGATGATCTGAAGTTGCTGGTGTTTTTCTTTTTTCTGTCACACGCCCTGTTTCAATGTAGTGATCCATCATCTCCTCAGCTGTTTCTCTATCATCTGTGTAGAAATCAGTATTTAATGCTAACTAATTTTAACAGCCTTTTAAGCCTCTCAATAATTAAATAAGTAGAGTAAGTAATCATTTATTGTAGAAGCACTGCGCAAGATAAGTAGTGTTGTCAAATTAGATGAAAATCAGAATCGATTAATGAGCAGCATCAGTGGAATCTAACCAACTGATCATATATGTACTTAAATGAAAGAAAACCATGAACTTTGTTCTAGATGGCTCGAGCGTGAATGTGAGGTTGAGGAGAAAGTGGTCGTCAACTGGGAAGACGGAAAGCAGAAATCGCCGTACGAGGTCATAGTTCTGGCATTTTCAGGTTGGTCTTATTTATGTCCCCTTACTAGCATTAGTCGCCATCTTGGATTTACGGGATCACAAAGCAAAATAGTTAATGGTCATAGGCTTTGGACCTAAATCAGATTCTTAATTATTTGCAATAAGAATATTTTTTGTAGGATTATGATTGTTAACTAAGATTTAACTGATTTAGTGTAAAATTAAATAAAATTGAATTCCTATGCTCTGCATGGTGATGTCCCTTTTTAAGAGATAAATTATTATGCTATAAGCTCAAATGCAGAAGTAAACCTTGTGAAAAGGAACAATTAATTGATCATTTTATATCTGTCAAGTGAATTGGGCACACAATGAAATGTAATTTCCCAATAAGGAGAGAATTTTCCTACACACTTCAGCCAAATCTAGGCCTACATGTTAAAGGTGTGAAAACAAGTATGTGCAATAAACTTATTCAGCATAGGTTATTTAAATATATTTTAAGGGGGTTCCATTAATATTAAGATAGAAAGTAATTATATGATGGGATAAACTTGATTGTTTATTTTGCATTATTAATTGTGTGACTTTAATTTGCCTTATAGACAACATTCCTAATGCAAGCATGATATTTGCTATCTTTTTGACTTATTTTGAACTTGGATATCTTTTATAAATATAGATCATGCAAAAATGAGTGTACCGCTTGCAACTGTGTCTGCTATTTTTATCCGAATGGGAAATAAATGGGTTATTGTTTTAAATTTTTGATATCTATTGATTTTATATTGTGTAATATACAAGAAAGTCCTATCTTTATTTAAAGTAACAAAAGAAATGAGATCTTTTTAATTTAAGTTAGCAGTGTTTTCCCTAGGATCCAAATCATCGGCCAAAATGGCCACTTCAATTACTTTTAAATAAAAATTTGTTGTAAGGTTCACAAAGATTCTGTTGAACAGTTCATGAACCTCAGGGAAAGCACTGCAGTTAGTATGAACATTGAATGTATCAAAAGTTTGCCATACTTGACTAAGATTATGATGTTTCATGATCCACTTAGTAATAAAGTTCATTTAATTGGAAACTTTTCTATCTGAAAAAGGGGATTTTTTTTAACTTTTTCAAGAGGGGAAAGGTACCGTTTACCGGTAAATCCCTGTTACAGCACTTATCTTTTTATAATTTTCTCACTTTTATTTGAAGAAACCACTGTTCTGCTACGTCACACTGTTCTGCTACATCACACTGTTCTGCTACGTCAAACTGTTCTGCTACATCATACTGTTCTGCTACAACACACTGTTCTGCTTCAACACACTGTTCTGCTACAACACACTGTTCTGCTACATCACACTGTTCTGCTACGTCACACTGTTCTGCTTCATCACACTGTTCTGCTACATCATTTGGTACTGGTCTATCTCTCTGTCAAGATGTACTGCTTTAAAAGACATATACATGAAACTCAATTTCTAGTTGATTGTATTTGATTAGTTGATTCCCATTAGATAGTCATTCAACTAAATAAAAAAATTATTTGTACCATTATTAGTTAATAGTTGGAAAAATTATTACAAAATAATTTTCACCTCTGTTTCTTCCAGTTCAGTGTAGGGTATATAGGAGACATCTCTGGTGATAAATCTTCGGCCTGAGGAAGGAATAGAAATGTGGAGATACAAAAATGAGATATAAACAAGCAGAAATACAAAAACATCTTGACCAAAATTGAATTTCTTCTTTCTGATCATGAGATCCATCTTTAATGAAATATGCTTCAGGATACAAAAAAGTGCATTTGTCATCAGAAAGATGAAGCCAAATCCATAGCACTTTTGGCAAAATTAGTAAATATCATTTCCTTACCAAGTTTGATATTAAAGATGAAATATCAAGACTTTCTGTCAATGTAGATTCATCAAAATCCATATCATTGGGTTCCTTTAAAAGACAAATTATTTTTTAACAAACTGATATTTAAGTAATTCCAGTTTTTTACCTCATAAAAAAGATTGACATATATATGACAGGAAGTCACTAATTAAATATAAAAATACCATGTACTTTAAAATCTTGAGGGGGACACAATTTCCAGATCACAAATGACAAACAGTTGCTTTAAATTTGAATTAAAAAAAGAATTTTTACCATGCTATTTTCAATATCCACAAGAAATGAAGTAACATCTTCTAATTTTCCTTCTTCCCAGTCTTCTGCATGTTCATAATCGTGCTTCACAGTTGGTTCAAGTGGTAATAAGGCAACAAAATGATTCGGCTTCCATTGATGCTCTGGAATGGCATCACCTTGTATATTACTCAATAAGATGTAGACTGGATCCAGTTTTTCGTTTGAAAAAGGAAAAAATGTTCTATTCAAGTCTTTCCTAACAGTCTGACCTCCATATAAGGGATATACCGAGCACACTGGCCTCTCCAAAACATAGGCAAGAGCAGCCAATTGCCAAGCTCCCATATATGATCCCGATTTTCTGACAGATAAAACTTCTTTTTCAAAAATTCTTTGAACTGCTCGGTCTGTCAGAACTTCCCGAGTGTAGAATTCAGAAAACATGGCAAATGTGCAAGCATCATTTGACGGTTTCCTCAGGCTGTCATCTCTAATAAAGTCCATATTTAGGTATATGTCCTTGTATTTCACCAAGTGTAGCACAGGTATCCAAATGATTATCTTCACTATGTAAACAGAAGATGTATATTATAAAATTTGTAAACATCTTTTTCACAAGGTCTGTGATCTAATTATGGCATTTATGGAATTCCATTTTCACATTCTGTTTGTAATTTGAAGTCTTTTCAGTGCTCCCTGGGCATCATTCTGAAGCCAGGGATAAACATTTCCATGTCCTTGATCATCTTCATCATCAGAATCCTCACTGATAATGTCATCCAAGCGGTCATTTTGTATAATGCATATATCATGTAGTATATGCATGTACAAACTACAGTCTGACACATATCCATTTCACTTTTAAGGTTTAGATGCTTGAGTCTTCTAAATCGTCTTTTGAGTAGTCCAAACGAACGCTCAATAACTTGTCTTTTAGAGGAGAGCTGCAAGTTGTAACGACGTTGTTGGTGGTTCAAATGGCCATTATCGCGGTATGGTGTTAGAAGCCACTGCTTGAGGGGATATGCTGCATCTCCTAATATGTGGTAGCGTCCATGTGCACATTTTTGGAATCCAGCTTCCCAGAGAGCAGAGTTTCTAAGCACTTTAGCATCATGTACCCTCCCGGGCCAGCCAACCTTAATGTCTATAAACTGCAAATCATTCTTACAAACTGCCTGAAGTATTATTGAATGAAACTTCTTTCTATTATAATACGAATTGGCATTATGTATCGGTGCTTCTATTGGTATATGGCAACCATCAATGGCTCCAATCACACCTGGAAAATTATAAGCCCCCATTTCATCAAAGTCTCTTGCAATGTTGGGAAAATCTGCTACATCTGGCCATTTTATGCATTTGTTGAAAAAAGTATCAATCACAGCCCTTATGACCTGCTTTTTGCTATTAAGAAAACAATGTTCACTTACACCAAAGCGGTCACTTAGTTCACAAATAGTTTCTTGAGATGCCAGGTACCTTAAAGTCATTAGAATTTTTTTGTCAACTGGAATTGAGCGTCTTCCACCAGAAACAACACGGGTACTTAATGCAGGACGAAGAGCAAGTTTTCTACACAAAAGTTCAAGAGTTTCTCTGTTTATCTTAAAAAAAAACGTTTAAATGAGTCTGGTAGGTAGTTTCTGACTGTTGACTCATAGTATCTCTCCGACTTTATTCGGTCATCTCTTGCACTGAAAATATTAAAGTATCAAATAATAGAATGAGTTTATTTAAAACACACACACACAAAAGAAAACGACAAGAATATACCTAACCTAGTTAAAATTATAATTTTTGCATATGTTGACCCATGGCTCAAGTCTCCTTGATTCAAGGTCTACAGGGTCAATGTCCAGTAGAACTATAATTTTAGGTAGATGATTTTTGCTTAACAAAGGTCTGTGTATGTACAATAATATTTTCTTAATAAAAATTGCAAAGATTGACTTGGATGTCCCTCCCCCCACCACAGAATAATTTTGCTATTGTTATTCAAAATCCACTGAAGAGCAGAATGGCGAAAGTGCGAATGTGATCATCTTTTCTAAACTCTGGATAATTTTTCTATATGTACATAACTATACCAAGGACAGCTTGAATTTTAATATATATATATATATATATATATATATATATAGAAAGCACAAAGAAATTCACTTTTACATGGATACCCACTTCCGCCCCAGCCCGGGGTTGAACTCTCGACCTTCGGAATCTGTCTCCTAGCAGTGCAGGAACAGCGCGCTAGACCGCTCGGCTATCTAGGCAAATTATAAATAATAATTAATTTCATTACAACATGTACGAGGGTTGTCCCAAAATTCCGTACACAAGCGTTGTTTTGTAGGAACCCTACGTCATACATGAATGAAACTTCGTATATAGGTTAAACCAAAACTATCTAATAAATTTATGGACAAATATGGAGTAACTACACAAATTATTCCAATTTAAAGAACACAATTCATTGTCTGGTTTAGGAAGGCGGCGCAAACCCAAAAGTTGCAATTAAAATTTGGTATATTATATTTTAAAATCCTACGGAAAAGTAATTACTACCCCATATTTTATTTAATGGAAAAGAAAATTCTTAATATTATTTTATAAACTATATTTCCTCAAATTTTGGTGTGTATGCTTTGATAAATATGAATTTTATAACGTTTTATATACATGGGGTTAAAATCCGAATTTTTCAAAAATGGCGGCTGCGTTGGCCCAGGCGGCGCACTGGACTATGATCAAGTGTTTTGATCCTGAATTCACTCGTACAGAGATGTACCAGTCATAAATATTTGGTAGACTTGGAAACCTTTTCTCCTCCTTAGTATTTAAAATGACTAAAACGGTTTCTCTATGTATATGTCAATAACAGTAATTAAAATAAAAGACAGGGCTAAGAAATGGGCAAGAGTTCCATTGCGCAAATCCATTAGAGAAAATAGACAAAAAGCTCGCAGAAATATAGCGTTTTCAAATTATTATTATTTCATACCTGTACATGCATATACTTTGTTAACATATTTTAATGTTCGATCATATCATAGTAATTAAGATATTTTACATTTATAACTATAACCGTTTCGTTTAATTTAAGAATTTGATTCTGGTAATTGAACTATTTTCTCTAAAAATTTGAACCTTTGACATATTTATTTTTTGACGTTGCAGATTGCTCCGGGTGTTAGAGAACTATATCACTTTAAATGTTATTACTCGAAAAGTTTTCAAGTTAACATGATAAAACTTCGTCATTTATCTGCCAAGAACATGCTTTATCCACCCTGAAAATTTTATAAAGATTCATTAATATCTTTAAAAGATATGAGCTCAGTCTACGAAATTTTGGGACAACCCTCGTATTGGTAACAATCCTCTGTTAAAACTAATGTCCAAATAACTGTATTTCACTTCTATTCTCAATGACCGTGTAGTGTAGGACAGCGCCGCGAGAATTCCATCGGCATCGAAAGCAAGTTTTTTGACTTGCCTAGATAGCCGAGCGGTCCCAATGTCTCTTTATTCTCCTTGGTTACATCTTCAATATCCTCGCCTGCATTTGCATCGTAATTCGTCTTCACCAAAGTAATATTCTTTGACTGATAGGCTGACAAATAATCAGAATTCAAGCAAGTTTCAGATATTCCTTTCATACAGTTTGTACAAAAACAAGATAGGTTCCTCACTTCAAGTATGGTTCTGTTGTGTTTTCAATATTGTGTAATTTCCTTGTGTTTGGGATTGGTTTGACATTTGTCTCTGGTGGATCTCTTTATTTCATTATTTTATTGCTTTCACAAAGAAAAAGTTCCTTTTTGTGTAAGGTTCATCTAATATCAACTTCTTTTCGCAGAATTCAAACAGATCTTTGGTATTATTTATATCAACTTTCTTCCCTATAACAGCCCTATCCACAGCTGTATTTAAGACACCTATCTCTGCATCACACACACTCTTTCCGTGTTCTGAACCAAAACAATGTCTTGATATTGGAATTTCTTTCAGAGACAAGTCTGCAAAGGGTCCCTTGGACTTGTATTGGGCGGCATACCCATCAGAAAAAAATAATCAGTTTCTCAGGATCTAGCTGATCCTTAATGTGATCATCTACTAAGGATTTGTAATAGTCTACTGCATGGTAGTCATGATTGAGGTCCTCAGATAGTATAATACATGTATCCTTGACCAGGCCATCTCCCTTTCGATAGTAATTTACAATAGGATGTATTGTTATTTGGGAACTGACATAGAAAGCTGCTTTGATTTCTTCTCGGTAGTTAATCCCTCTATTTTTAGCAAAATCCATCACTTGAAGTATCCAGTTCTCAGGCAGATTGTCTTTTATTAAAGAGAAATGTTCTTGCTGTCACTGAGCTGTGTGTAGGGATCAGGATATCAGTTTCTAGTTCATCTAACAATTCCTTCTTCTTGCCATTTTTTGATACCAGTATTGGTCTACCTTCAATTCGTTCCCATCGATTCCATGTAAAGTTGTCCTCGGGTAATTCCTTGTAAATATTTTCTCATGTTTTACTGTAGTTACTGCATTTCCTACATGTTCCTTCAATGCATTAATTCAAGCAAAAATGTGGTGACTGGATGGCTTAGGGCATAAAAGCATTTCTAACAAGTTAGCTTCATTGACCTTTTTTTGACCAGATGACTTCTTGGCAAGTTCTAAACTCAACAATTTGTTTCTTGTATTTAAGCAATATCCGCACATACAATACTCTCTGTGTGCTCTAGTAATTAATCGTACATTTCTTGGTCTGAGTGCGGCAAATGTACTAAAAGCTACGGTTTCCTGATTGTTCTCGCTTTTGTATTTATTATATGCTTCTTTGACGGATATTAAGAGAAAATATCCTGGGCCATCTTTGGTGGTGTAACGGGAACCAGTGTAATTGTGACAATTCCGGAATTTTAAGGTACGACCATGCAGAGTTCTCAATTAGTCATTGTTAACATCACGTGACTTTGATAGGGTATATATATCGAGACTCTGCAATCGTTTGTGTCATTGTTGATGCGCCGGCCAAAGAGAGAAGACGAGTGTAAGTGTCAAATGCCAAAAGCATTGTTAATAATTCCTCGCCTGTTAATTCAGTTTAGAGAGTGAATTTGGAAGGCCATTTGAGGTTTGCCAAACCTGCTAAAAGGCCTGCCACAAACTTGGTTAACCTCAAGCAAAGAGGCTAGCCATAAAGTTCGTCTGCATTGGCTGACCAGTCCGTCCAGGCCGCTATACTCATTGTCCGTCCTGAATAAGGCATCCTACAGTGGGTGTAGTGGTTGAAGGACTATCACATATACTGTCCGTCCTGAATAAGGCATCCTACAGTATATGCGGTAGTCCGAGGGCGACTGGGCTTGCATTTTAGTGTTATTATTAATAGGTCTGCTACATAATTTATTGTTGCTTGCCTCTGATTGATTGTATTGATTCACCATTTGATTATTGTTAACCTAGATAAGGTTAGGACGTATTTGTATATTTCGGCAGTCCTTTTTAATCATACCAATCAATTTTAAATCACTTTATGTTTTACACCCCAAACCCTGGAAGTGACCAGGTACGATCCCAGTGATTTATTGTAAATACGTTACATAATCAAGGGACTAAAAATAAGACAAACCTTTCCCAAAGCACAAGTCCTAACTTTGATGTAATAATTTATTTAATATAATCTATTGATAATAGTACTTGGAATTGGAAAGTATTATTAAACCATTATATTTGGGCCACACTGGTTAAATTATCTACCCAGGTTCTTTTGTGATTCCCAGATTATGATCATCACCTTGTTTTGAAATGAAAAGATTTGTAAAGTTTTATAATTTATCATAACAAAGGTAAAAATATGACTTTAGACTACTTTTAATGCAAGAATAAAAGTGGCAGCCAAAACTGTTGTGATAACTGGAAAAAAAGAATTTACACAACTTCATCATATATACAATCTGTATGAGGTCTTAAATAACCTTCAGAGTCAAAAGAATCAAGTGAAATGTTTGGGTTTGATCTAGTATATATTGGATTTCTTAAAGATTGGTTTTGATTCTTTTTAATTAACCACAATCTTAAAAGAATCAATGTTAAAATTGTTGTAAATAGAGATAAACATCAAAGTACTCAGAAGTACAGAGAGCCGGGCTCATTTACAGAGTAGAATGAATTTCTTACATGAATCACGTTTATATTCTGATGAAAAAAAATTATTTTAAAACTATCAATATAAATGGTAAGACACTGACAGTGAGTTTTCAATCCTAATACCACGGTCCGATTTTGTCAGAATCAGAATTAATCTGGTACCGCAGCTGAATGTAAACAAACAGGCCAGTCTGATTCCCTCTCCTGCTTTACCTCGTATGTGTAGAGTACTACGGATACACTGATTATCAAAAATCCTTACGCTAATGAACTATGTTCTTTGACTTATGAAGTTTTCAAAGTCATTACTACTAATTTTTATTTTATATAGATTAAACTTCGTTTTATTTTTGTTGCTTTATTTAGCGTTTGTATTATCTCAAAAGCGGTTGAGAGTAAGAACTATATTTTTGCAAGTAACTTTAAAATGGCGACTATGGGGTCAACATCCTGCCTTGAACAGGATCACATAAGCCGGCAATTGCTCTTTGAGCAATAAGCCCGGCTAAAAATGAAGAAATGGATAAGTATTTACTTATGAGGATGGTTAGCATTGGAACACCATTTCCGTCATCGTGTGAGGAACTTTGGGTGGATCCAGTGGTTCTCGTCTCTCGGTCAGTGCTCACTCCATCCGACTGTGGAAGATTGTTCCAATTGTATTATTGTACATGTATGCTATTTCATCACTTATTGAGGTTAGCGTTTTATGATACATGCATGATATTTATCAGTTAATGAAGTTAGCGAGTGTTACTTTTTTTCTCTACTCACATGTTGACTGCTCATGTCTCCTGCAGCATGACCTGGACTGCTTGTACTAGATGCTGGGGCCTGAGTCACCTGACCTGGACTGCTTGTACTAGATGCTGGGATCTGAGTCACCTGACCTGGACTGCTTGCACTAGATGCTGGGACCTGAGTCACCTGACCTGGACTGCTTGTCAATACATTATAACTTGTAATCTTAACAACCTCACGTTTGGAAATAATTTTTCATCACTTCCAGAATGGCCCAGAAAATGATCTCCGAAATGTAAGAATTACTTTATCACAATATTCTTCATTGACACTTCTCTTTCCTTAATTGCATCCTTTCGTAAGTATAGATTCATTGTTTTATAGGTTGATTAAAAATCCTCAGCTCCGCACTGCTTATAAAGATTTGCAAAAGTTTAATTTATTTTTTTATCTGACAGATTTTTTCATTCTCTTATTATTTCGCTAAATTTCACATACTTCAATAATTCGTTTCACTTTTAAAATATTACAGTGATGTAGACGTGATAGATTTATGCCCTGAAAGAACGCCTTCTAATGGATATCATTTTTTTTTACGTAAACACAATTTATCTTATTTTGTATATCAGTATTTTTATTTTCCATTATTTTTCCTTATGCATATATATATCCTTCGGACGCATCTCTGTTATCTATATCAACCATTACCGGGTATTTTCATTATTATGTTACCTCTCATTTAAAAAAAAAATAATTAGGTAGTATTTTCCATTTTTGAATACGTTTTCTTTTCTTTTTTTAAAGGAGGTTCTCCCTTAACCAATCATCATCTACTGGGTCAAGGTATTTTTTTTTAAATAAAAATATCACTAGCATTTTAAAAAATATATAATTTTTTAGAAACATCATTTTTAAATATCTTTTTTTTAATTTATGATTTTGTTCGTTACAGATCATCGTCACCAGTTTCCCCAGCCGCTTCATCTCAAAAGTGCGAATGTTTAGATCGTTCTTTTTTTTTCAAGTAAATTAAGGATTCTTCTTTATTTTTACAATTATTATTCTTGTTTAAATGTGTAATTTTTATCTTTCTTTTCTTTAGTTCTGACGAGGAAATTGAGAGTCATCTTGATTTAACATCAGGAAAAAATAACCAGTTGCATGCTCTACAACAATTAGAGGTAAAGTTAATTTGTGACTTGGAAAAAAAATGGAAAAGTGTTCCCTTGTCCATAACCTTCAAATTGTGTATGGTGAAATACAAAAACTTACTACAGACATTGCAGTGTTACAAAGAGATATAAATAAATTTAATGACACAATTGGGATATCAGTGAATTTTAAATCAGTGATTTGCAATGACTGTTGATACGTTTTCTTATATATTTGGACTTTATACATTTAATTCGCATTAAAGGTAAATGTCGCTTTTCATTTATTTAATACATTTAATTGATATATTTTCTGATTTTAAATGGAATTAAATCACTATTATAGCCAACGCTATTTTAATAAAAATCACCACTTACTTTTATCTTTGTTCATCCACCTTGTTTTCTTTTTATTTCTCCTCCATTTGCGAATTTTGTTTTACCGTCTGACATACTCTTTAAATTTTATTTATATATCTATCACTATTCACTCCTATATTTGATTGACTGTTTTATTTTTCCTTTATATTAATAAAACTAAGGTGTTAACCTTTTCATGAAACACCTACTTATATTTATTCATTTATTTATATATATATAATGAACAAAAGTGACATTGTTTGTCAAATACGTTTTAATACCAGAAATGTGTCACTTGTTTATAATATACGTTTTCAGACCGCATTCCTTATTTCTTTCTTGATCGATTAATATCTGTCTTTCAGTTACTACACTGTACAGTGTACATTCAACTGTTACATGTAACATTGTTTTCCTCTTGAAATTCAAGAAATGTCCACAAAACATTTAAGAATGCTGTTTGATAATTTCATTGATGATCCCCATGCGCTCTTTTAAACGATTCCACTCTAAACTTCGTAAACTAATACTGCTTTTAGTAGGACAGAGTTTAACCCGATTATATGTGGGACAATGTGGCAGATCTTCGTTATAGTATGGAGCTGAAATAAATTTTATTAAAGTGACACATTTGTATGGTGAGTGCACTTGGATGTACTTTTCATCACCTAATTGACGAAAAAAGTTTATTTCACTTTCTCCTCTTATCATCTCCTGTAATGCCTCCGTTGCAAGTATTGCAAGTAAATTTAAGTTATTCCACTGATGAATGCTTAACACAATTCCTATTGGATCTTCCTCTTTTTTTATCAGATAATTCTCATATAACGATGGATATTTTGTTTTCTTGTTTTAAAATTCTTACATCTCTGTTGTTTCCTAGCTCAACAGAATATAATTCCACCATGTTTTTTCCTCTTTCTTGTTTTGTAAAACTAATGCTTTGATAAATAATAATTTGTATTCCCTCAATCTTAATTTAAACTTATTAATACATATTAATACACCCCCCTTATCTGACATTTATTTGCTCCACCTTTGTCAAGTTAGACGCTTCCCCATTTAATTTATGGGAGGTACATATTTTGGGTACAAAGACCTCCATTCATGGGGTGGCAGGGGGCTACAAAGATCTTTATTCATAGGGGCTATACGGACACAGCGGGGGGCTATACAGACACTATTGCAGCATAGCAATAATTTTTTGCTCACCTGAGCTGAAAGCTCAAGTGAGCTTTTCTGATCACATTTTGTCCGGCGTCCGTCTGTCTGTAAACTTTTCACATGTTCGACTTCTTCTCAAGAACCGCTGGGTCAAGTTCAACCAAACTTGCCACAAAGTACAACTCTTCAAAAAAAAAAAATAGAAATATGTGCAACACTATCGCAATCTACAATTTTACCTTCAAGAGGGACTTGTCCTAGATCAAATTCATAGAGTGATTCGCTTCAAACAAAATGCATGGCTCAAACCCTACATTGAATACAACACCAATAAAAGACGACAAGCTAAGAGCGATTTCGAAGTAAAATTGTACAAAGACTACAACAACATAGTGTTCGGGTAAATAATTTTTAAAAGAAGCACCATTTCGTTTTAAATTATTTAATAATTTATCATTTTTATAATTTAATGTTGATTTCCTCTTTTTTAGGAAAACTATGGAAAATATACGAAATAGAATGAACTTCAAATTGGTCAATACCCAAAAAAGATTACTAAAAATGGTCGCCAAGCCAAGTTTTGAAAATTTCACTATTTTTAACAAACACTTGGTTGGAGTAAAAAAACAAGAAGGTTAAATTGCTACTGAACAAAACCATTTACACGGGAATGACTGTTTTAGACCTGTCCAAACTATTCATGTATCAATTTCATTATGGATATGTCAAGAAACAGTATGGTGACAGGGCAACGTTGCTGATGACAGACACCGATTCCTTATTTTATAAGTTTCAAACAGAAGATTTGTTTCAAGACATGGCTCGAAATAGTTATTTGATACATCCAACTACCCCAAAAATCATTTCCTTTATAGCGAGGTAAACAAGAAAGTCGTGGGAAAAATGAAAGACGAGACCGGAGGTATGTAGTAATATTATTCACGTGGAATATTAATTTTTCTTATGTGTTTTAAACAATTAAACTAATACTTTCGTCATAATTATATTTGAAGATTATCCCGTAAAAGAATTTGTAGGACTGAGGGCTAAAATGTATTCATTTTTAATTCCGGACGAGAAGGAAACGCAGATAGAAAAAGGCAACGGGAATTGCCAAATCAGTGGTCGCCAAGGAATTGAACCATCACCATTATAAGAATTGTCTTTTTGAACGACAACGATGTCGACATACGATGCAGAACATTGGCAGTGACAATCATGTCTTGTATGTAAAATCCATTAATAAGATATCTTTGTCGCCTTTTGATGATAAGCGGTGGTGGTTAGCTTTATTTGGAGTACATAGTTATTCTTATGGACATTATAAAATTGATGAATATGACTAACAATTAAAATAACAATGTTTGTATTTTATGTATATTTTAATTATTTATAGAGTATGAATGGGGACACATGCATTTACTATCACTACGTGTACATATCTATATATGATGTAAATATTTTCAAAGAATAAATGACTCTCAATTTACTAATGTAATTTAATTGATGAATAATTAAAATTTTGAAAGAAAATAGTCATTCCTTTTTTCACAGTACATGAAACCATAAACGTTACGTTTCTTACTTTTTTCAGATAAAGGTTTAAGAAATCTATATCGACATAAGTCATTTTAAATGTTTAACGCTGATGGTTTTAAAGGTAAAATTATAAATCGTTGCATATATAAATTTATATATCATGTATACACTTTCTGAATGACTGGATAATACTTTTATTAACAAATGCACTTTAATTTCATCGATTAAATAAACATTTTTTTAATTGTGCCATTTTTCCTTTCTGAAAACAGGAAAGGGGGAGATCTAAATAAACATATGATTACAGCGTTTAGACATAACATCCTGTACATAATTGTAAATTATCTTGTGTTGTTTTCGTGCCTCCATGCATTTTTTATGCAAGAAGTCCAACTGACCAATCGTCTCAATGAAATTCATCGCAACGTTTAAGAAGTCTTGTACGTTTTCTACCGTGAACATTTCCGGAGAGTTTAAATACAATGTCTTTCAAATAATTTATCATAATTTCACATTGGTCATTTCGTGTCATATATTCACTAAAACAAATTGTCCATTTCATCAACCATTTTACAGTATTGATGTAGATCGTTTACAAAGTCCTCTTTTTCGATAGACGTCAATGGAACTTTTCCACAGTAACAGCTCTACATTTTAATAAAAATTGCTAAGTTTAAATTCTAAATTTAAACAAAAGTGTCAATTGGTTTTTGTTTTCATTAATTCATTATGACTGTAGTCCATCTCATCAAAGATTTCGAAACCAATGATAAAAACATTTTCAAAATCTTGTTTGTCGTTCTGAGTCAAGTGAATTTTACCACATGTTCAGTTTTGTTTAAAATTTTCCAGATAATTTTGAATTATAATACATTGCTCTTTCATTTTGATAAATTCATTTAATTTGTTGTACACCTCATCAGACATTTCAACGGTATGGTCAAAAACATTCTCAAAGTCTTGTTTTTCATTCAGAGTCAAGTGTTTTTCCCACATGTAAAGTTCAATATTTAAAAAAAATACACCTTAAAGTTTTGAAAATTATTATGAATATACATAGTTCATTATTTATCTAAAGTAAATTGTAACTAGATATCAATAACAAGAAGGTCATATTCTTAATATTTCCACAACTATTACAGCTCAGCATTACATAGAGAATACATAAATCGTTCTATGGGCTAATAATGAAACTTTTCCTATAGAGTATTAGAAAAATTTGGAAAAAAAAAATTATATGTAATTTCATATGCTCTTTACATGTACATGTATACACAAAATAAGTAAAAAAATCATTGTTTGAGAGGTTTTCCTATGATCTCAGCCATTCATTTTTTCCTGATACATAACAGTTTTCCGTGATGTATCTGTGATACATCACACCACTGACAAGTAGCAAGAAATGTAAAAAAAAAAATCGTATTTTATTGCAATTTCATGTGCTTACATGTACATAACATTAAAAGAAAACGTGCTCAAATAAAATAAACAAGAGGCCTATGGGCCACATCGCTCACCTGAGAAGCTTTGACCATTCTGTCCTTTACTAGATTCCCCCCTTGTTATACATAATGCATCCCCACCCTACCCCACTGATCATAATTTAGACATTTTGAAATCTACACTACCCCATGGTCCTTCCATGGGCACATATGTTTCAGCTTGAAAAAATCTCATCACGAACCTACTCCTACAAAACTGCGTTTCTTTCATCGACAATGGGACAAAAGATCTCACCGTACACTCACATCAACAACAACAAATTTTGTTAAAAAAATATTTCAAAGAATAAGTTTTTGAACCTTGAAAACAACATCTTTATTCATCCACCGAGGGCGACCTTACCTATGAATTTAAGTACATTCTGAAAAAATAAATGAATTCAAAACAATTGTTATAAATATTTCAATTTTTTAAAAACAACTTTTTACGAGAGCCGTTCAAAAATTACGCAGACTTGTTGCACAGAAGAAATATTTGACGACATAATCGGGCAAAATTTCACAAATAATATAAAAGAATTTTTACTTATATGGTCTTCAAAATTTCATATCAAAATGTTGTAAACTGGTATTAATTTTGAGTGATTATTAAGTCACGGCGCAGCAAAATCTTCGACGTCACAAGCATTATTAAAATATGTGATTAAGCTTTCATTTTCTGAACATTTTCCCTTGAGTACCTGTATAGTTTGAGTTACTTTATCTACTCAACATCAAAACACCATTTCTTGTTAAGCTTAAAATCTATTGAACAAGTAAAGAATAATCTCTTTTTTTTGGTTTTAAAACCAAAAACTACATATGAGATATAGTGTGATATTGGTGACTCTCAACGTTCTTTACAGTCCGGATAAAGTTAACTTTTCGTCCATAATCTTCTTCCCGTCCTCCCGTATAGCCTTTTTACAAAGGTCTAATTGTCTAAAATTTGTGGGCGAATGTCACGAGTAGCCTAGTTTACTACATGTTTTTTATGCATGTTTTGCATCTATGTTGCGGATATCTCGAGCATTACACATATTTTAACACAAGTGTGGTGCGCCGTCAATTCAGGAGACGTCATTTTCACAGTCGTTTTCACGGAAATCGCATCAGAGAAAAATCACTATATTTCTGTTAGTACTTCAAATATTACGTCCGAAATCTAAATAATAATAGAACAATTTAAAGGTACATGTGAGAAAATTGTTGAAAAATATTGCGAATTTTAGAAAATCAATGAGTTAAATTTTTTAATCTGCATCCTATTGCCTTAATTTTTTTGCCGTGCGCCGTACCTCTCCATCAACGATATCAACATACCGATAATTTTAGTAGAATTTTTTTTTAAAATACAGAAATTTTGCCCAAAATATATTGGAATCTTTAAGATACATATTTCTGTGAAATTTTATAACTATATGACGTCTGTAAGAGTAAATAATAGCACAGTCCGCGTAATTTTTGAACGGCCCTCGTACTTTATATTTTAAATTAAAATGAATAATGCATATTAAGGAAAGAATATATGCCAATCCTTCCCTTTATTAATTTCTTTATTACCATTTATTTTATTTTACTAATGTATCAGTAGAACATATAACTCTGTTAATAAATCGTGGAGATTAAATAATGATTTATATCGGGTTCGATTTCTTAAAATCTATCACTGCGCGGTTAAATTACAGCCATGATGTTGACGGTAAAGGAGGTGTATGTTTTGCTAAGCATATACATTTCGTTCTGTTTTGCGTTTGATAGGTCTAGTCAATTAGGAATATTGTGCAATGATGAAGGAAATTGCGAATGGATACCAAAAACTTTGTACACTAGGTGCTTACCAGCTGATATGTCTGCGTTGACATTTATTTTCTTCGATTCAAACAGAATGTCTTCTTTATTGACAACTTCGAGAGAAGTTTCACTTCAGATTGGCGATAATTCATGCGTGAGTATTGACTATACATGTAAATGTGGTTTTTTTTTTCTCAAGTTCACAACCTTTCTATGAACGTTATAATTGTAATGAATCAGAGTTAGTTAAGTGGATTGAAATAGGTTTTTAAATAACCCAATCAAATCATATTATGTGTAGCCAATCGGAGTTGATATTTTAGCCAATCAAATCATTAGAATTTATTAACCAATGAGTAGCAATAAGGCATTGGAAAAATAGTATAAATACAAGGATCAATCTTGTTTCGTTTTCTTTTGGTGTAACTCTTGTCGGAGTTAGGTGACTTGGGAAGGGAACCTGGGCTGTGTCGGGAAACAGCAGAATTGTTAGTTAGACCACTCAGCCCAGGGACCCAGTTCCCTAGTGTCTTAGTGACTAGCTATGGTGTCTCGGTGACTTTAGCTTGTGTCTTACCAAAAGTCGTGTCCTGTTGATAGCTATGGTGTATTGGTGACTTTAGCTTGTGTTTGTGTGTCTTAATGATAATGTTACTTTGAGATTATTAGGGTGTGTTTATGGTAGTTGCAGACTGTGTTGGGAAGCAACAGAACTGTTCGTTTTACCACTCAGTCTGCAGCTACAGAGATAGGTTCATATTTGATCATTGGTTTGATAAATTATTGGTGATTCTTTTGTTACAGTTCGTTTTCATATTTGTTTGCTAATCATTTATCCAGATAGGACCGAGGAAAAAGTATATACACATAGTGAATTTCAGTCAGTTTCTTGTTATAGTGCCATTGTTGTTGAAGTTTGTTTGATTCATATTATAAACGTGATACTTAGGAAGGAATCCTAAGCGGACCTATTAAATAAGTATTTGTACTTTGTAAAAACGTTACA
>PRKT01000456.1:268656-284261 GCA_003671525.1 Saccostrea glomerata
GTGTTGGAGAACAATGGGGGGGGGGGGCAATGGGGAAAAAGAACAATGAAGTGAAACTAAATCTCGGAAAATGGCATGAAAATATCCTGTCTCTTCAGTGTCAACGTGGTATAAAAATAGTTTTTGTCTCTCAGAGTCACAGTTAGGGCTCACATAAGAAAAGTTATCACTTAGACATGCACTGACAACGTAAATGTTTGCATTTAAATAATCTTCTAACACGGGTATGAATGCATAAGTCAATGGCTGATCACCAACGATACACAATGCCTCACATACAT
Source organism: Saccostrea glomerata (assembly GCA_003671525.1). Classification (NCBI taxonomy): domain Eukaryota; kingdom Metazoa; phylum Mollusca; class Bivalvia; order Ostreida; family Ostreidae; genus Saccostrea; species Saccostrea glomerata. Next base: position 268,938 of record PRKT01000456.1, read on the forward strand.
ATCTTGTGAGGATATCTTGTCTGCTTCTTTCGTTATCCCGTAGGTGGTTAAAATACCAGATGGGACATTTGTTGTGCAGTATGAGAATTTCACATGTGCTGAGATTCGGGTACAATGTCTGTTCTTTCTGATACTCCGCCTCACGCACACAACAAACCTTAGGAAAAGCTAAGTACAAGACAGAAATTATCTATATTTTTAATCTTCACTATAGATGTCTTATGTTGAAGACTTGCGCTAATGGAAGCCATCTTGACTCCTTTTCCACCACGTGGGTATTTTATGGCACCTACGTCGATGTGACATGATGAGTCAAAAGGTAAATCTTGTTTGCTATTGAGAACGGAGGTCAGACTTTCCATCATGGCATCTGCATTCATTTCTTCCATCGGACGACAAGGAAAGAAAATTGGTAAGTCTAGGTTATCGTTATGAATAGCCACCCTCATAATATAACCGGGTCAGAGATCTCTCTTTACTCATTCAATCTTCACTTCGAAAGCCTCTCTTAATTCATTTTTGACATCCACCATTTTCTTTTTCTTTCGAAATTGGCTGTCCTTAAATGTCAATTGACATTTAACGTCAACGGCACCCATCTTTTTTAAAGACTTTTCCTTGACAATTTTAATATTGTAATCACCATTACCCCCACCAGACTGCATTGAGAAAGGCAAATCTATTGGATCCACTTGCATATCACTGATAAGGGTGTCTCCTTCCTGAAAACTGACATCTGAAATATCAGAAAAGTCGAGAGAATACGGAGCATACGCTTGGTCCTTGTCAAATGTGTTTAATAGTGAAAGTTCATCATGGAAGGAAGAATCGGCAATTTCTCCAAAATCATCACTCGACTTATCAATATTGTTAGTAGACTGCTTGTGATCATCATTTGCATTTTTTTAATTTAAAAAAAATAATTATTTATGAAATAAATACAGTATTGTAATTTTTTAAAAATATATATCAAAAGTTTCCTTTAATTTCACTATCAATAAATCTGATACTAATATGCAACTTAAAAATATTCTTTGCATAATATACTCTTTTTATATATATTAAATCTGATACAAGTAGTGATATTGTTGTCATACTGCAACACACTTTATGATATAAAGTAAGATCCACCCATCTTACTATATATTTCCTTACAAAATATGCTAAAGAGACGAAAGGCTTATTCTATATCTATATCAAAGGTTTAAAGGAGACTCCGCCCATTAAGAAGGCGTATTCTATATTTCTATACCAAAGGCTTTCAATAGTCTCCACCAAATCTGAAGACTTATTTTATATATCTAAACCAAAGGACTCCGCCCATTAAGAAGGCTCATTAAGAAGGCGTATTATATATTTCTATACCAAAGGCTTTCAATCCATCCAATCAGAAGACTACCAAAGGCTCACAGTAGACTCAACCCTCTCAGGAGGTTACTACATATTTTATTCTGAAGGCTTACTCTATATATTTATACCAAAGGCTTATAGGAGACCATTTAGAAGGCTTACTTTATATATTTATACCAAAGGCTCTTAATAATCTCCACCCACTTAGACGGTAAAAGTAAGAACTTACTTGCAAAGAATGATAACTCTTAGCAAATATCCAAGATCAGTTAACTCCGTCGATCTTGATGATTTCAAACACCGGTTAAGAAAAAAAAACAAACAAAATAACAATATAAACGAAATAATATATTACATATAGCTGCACTTAAAACATTGCTGTGACGTCATGCCTTTGTTCGTGCAGTCTAAAAATTTACCTGTAGCCGTCCGATAATAATAATTACCAGTCTGATAATATATTATCGGACGGCAATAATAACAAAATCGGACGGTATTTAAAAAAACAAGAAGAGTGAAATTAAGGTTTAATGTTTTAGAAACCCCCAATAAAAATGTTAGGAAAAAAAATCAAGGAAAGCAAACGCAAGGAAATTGAATTGCTACAAAATAGCAAATCCATGAAAAAAAATCCAAGTTTAAACCCTCCACAAAATTAATACTTTCCGTTCTTTAAAAGAATTTTTGATACAGCACTTTGAATAAGCGAATTTAAATCCATTTCTGCAAAAGAGTCTGCAAATCTCCTTATTTTATGTTTATTCCCCGATGGCCACTCTTTTAAAACCTGAGAATATTTCCATTAGCTAAACTAAAACTTCAAGGTAAAAATCCGCATCTTTACTTTCCATGGTGATGGTTAGAATATCACCCAAAATTATGTCGGTATTAATGTCAATTTATGCACATCATAAACAAAATTGTTCCCCCAGTAAAATCTTTCACCACCGGACCCCTGTCCTGTTAAACTGACTGCCATAGAATGAATGAAATGAAACAAGAGTTCACTCACTTTTTCTACTGTCTCATTTCTTTTATCTACTTATCAGACGGGTAAAAACAATGGATGCCTAAACTCCCATTGTGTTATTATCAGACTCCTACAGGTAACTTTTGGACATTTAAATGGCAATGTTTTAAGCAAGATATATGCCTCATACTATTCTATATGTAAAATTATCAGACGGTTTTCGGCCCTAACGGGCCTCAAACAGTCTGATAATTTTACATATAGAACAGTATTCGGCATATATCCATTACATATCACCAAGAAGAACAAAATGATCCAATTAAATGCATTACGAGAGTCCTTGATCAAAGAGAGATAACTCTGTACAAAATAAAATCCATCCACAAATTCTAAACATATTCACTGTATACACATGGCAAGTAGTATAAACATAATTCAAATAGATATAACATTTTAATTTGGCTTCTTTATGTCTGGAATGAATCCGCAGTATTTATGTCCGGGGAAAGGTTCCAATTCCTCATCCCAATTCTCACCATCTATCTCAATATCATTATATTTTGGGAGAGAGGTATCACCTTTTTTGGTACACATATTATCCTGCTCCGGCCATCCTTCACGAAACTGCTTTTCTTGACAGTATTTGTAATGGTCACTACCATCGCCCCTTTTAATTTTGTGACTATGGTTATATTCACAAGATGTAAAAAATGATCCAATTAAATGCATTACGAGAGTCCTTGATCAAAGAGAGATAACTCTGTACAAAATAAAATCCATCCACAAATTCTAAACATATTCACTTTATACACATGGCAAGTAGTATAAACATAATTCAAATAGATATAACATTTTAATTTGGCTTCTTTATGTCTGGAATGAATCCGCAGTATTTATGTCCGGGGAAAGGTTCCAATTCCTCATCCCAATTCTCACCATCTATCTCAATATCATTATATTTTGGGAGAGAGGTATCACCTTTTTTGGTACACATATTATCCTGCTCCGGCCATCCTTCACGAAACTGCTTTTCTTGACAGTATTTGTAATGGTCACTACCATCGCCCCTTTTAATTTTGTGACTATGGTTAAATTCACAAGATGTAAAAGTTCTTTAGAAGAGCTTTGTTATTTTTAGCACATTTAATTAGATGACGTGACTGTCTTCCTTTTCTAATGACATGTGTTTTGTCATACGGACAAATGACTTTCTCATCGGCAGAATTTCCGTTATAATCCATATTCTCTTACTATATATAAATGCAATCCTAGACTCCTAATTACGACTTTAATGCTTATGGGAAGATTTTTGGAAATTCAACAACTTGTTGAAAATTTTTACTTTTATATACTTTCAACAATGAAATTTTAAGTCAATGATCTCTAGATTCTGATGCTTATAGGAAGAGATTTTAGAAATTTTGTAAAAATACAATTAAAATGTTTACTTCTATATTTTCAATAATAACAATGTCTTTTCAGTCAATGACCATTCAAGGACAGAAAGATTCTAATGCTTAAAGGATGAAATTTTAGAAATTTTGGAAAAATATAATTAAAATGTTTACTTGTATATTTTCAATAATAACAATATCTTATCAGTCAATGACCGTTCAAGGATAGAAAGCATCATGTCAAGAACTGTTTTGGGTATAATACACAAATACCCTTATTAGCCTTTTTTATTAGCTCTTCTGAGCCAAAGGCTCAAAGAGCTAATGCTATGGCCATTTGTGCGGTGTGCGTCGTGCGGTGTGCGGTGTGCGTTAACTTTTTTGAATATGAGCCATAACTCAAGAACCCCTTGGCCAATCAGTGTCAAATTTGTCACAGGGTATCCTTGGCCCAAGGGCTACCATTTATACTAAAATAAGGGTTGGGACCCTAAAACAAGGGGAGATAATCAGGAAAACAAAACCAAAAGTACTGGTTGCAAAAAAATCTTCTTCTCCAGAACCACCAGGCAGATTTTCACCAAACTTACATACAATGATCAGGATATGTTGAAGATTAAAAATTGTTCAAGGCATGACCCTGGGGCAAAGGGCGTGGTCTCAAGGTCACTTCAAAGTTGACAAAAATTTACACGTAATAAAAACGTTGATATTTTGCTTACTATAAAGACTAGGATCATCAAATCTTGTAAGTTGATGCATCTCAGGACTTCACATCGTGTTAATACAAAAGTAGGTCACGGTGACCTACTTTTTAAATTTTACGGGCTTTTGTTTTCAAATTGATTTTGAGGCATATTTTGGACACTTTGAGGCCTATGATCATAAAACTTTTTCAGTTGGTGCATCTTGGGTCCACAAACAACATAAACTTAAAAGTAGGTCATCGTGACCTACTTTTTGAATTTTATGGCTAATCTTTTCTAAAACATTTAATCCCATTATTTCAGACACCGAGAGGTTTAGAATCACCAAATTTTGTTAGTTGATGCATCTTGGGGCCTTAAAACATATTTATTAAAAAGTAGGTCACTGTGACCTACTTTTTGAACTTTGCAGGCATTTGTTTTCAAATTGTTTAAAAGGGATATTTTGAATACTATAAGACCTATGATCATCAAATTTTGTCAGGTGATGCATCTTTGGTATTCAGAAAATGTCGACCAAAAAGTAGGTCACGGTGACCTACTTTTGACATTTTATGGCTAGATTTAAGTATCTTGGGTACTTATTGGCTTAGAATCATCAAACTTTGTCAGTTGATGCATCTTAGGTTTTCGGAGATCGACAATCAAAAAGTAGGTCATGGTGACCTATTTTTGACATTTCATGGCTAGATTTATGTATCTCAGGTACTTATTGGATTAAAATTATCAAACTTTGTCAGTAGATGCATCTTAGGTTTTCGGAGCATGTCGACCAAAAAGTAGGTCACAGTGACCTACTTTTGAATATCTCAGGTACTTATTGGCTTAGAATCATCAAACTTTGTCAGTAGATACATCTTGGGTTTTCGGAGAATGTCGACCAAAAAGTAGGTCACAGTGACCTACTTTTGACATTTTATGGCTATATTTAGGTATCTCTGGTACTTATTGGATTAGTATCATCAAACTTTGTTATGTGAAGCATCTTGGGTTCTTGGAGAATGATCATCGAAAAAAGGTCACGGTGACCTACTTGTGACATTTATGGCTATATATTTTTAAGTATTCTAGGGTACTTATTGGCTTAGAATTGTCAGTTGATGCACCTTGGGTTTTCAGAGAATGTGACCAATAAGTAGGTCACTGTGACCCACTTTTGGATATCTCAAGTACTTATTGGCTTAGAATCATCAATCTTTGTCAATTAATGCATCTTGTGTCCTCAGGAAATTTAAATCAAAAAGTAGGTTACCATGACCTACTTATGGTATTTCATAGTTACATTTAAATATCTTCAGCCCCAACTGGCTAAGAATCATCAAACTTTGTCAGTTGATGCATCTTGGGTCTTCGGATAGATTGTATCATTTATCAGAAGAGCGATTCAAGGCCCTTGGGCCTCTTGTTAGATAGTTAATACCCGGTCTAATGTTTTTAAACAAGGATTCTAATGTTTATAGGAAGAAATTTTGGAAAAATAAAATTAAAATGTTTACTTCTATATTTTCAATAACAACAATGTCATCTGTCAATGACCATTCAAGGACAGAAAGTATTATTCTCATACTGCAATCCTTTATCAGATGGCCAATAACCATTTAAACCTTTAATTTAATGTAAAATGTCTGTACTCTCTCAACTCCAGTATTGTCCATTCAACATATCCAGTAAGTGTCATTTTAGTGAAATGAATAATTGCATTGTATCAAAATTCAATGCCTTCTAAACACCTTTTTTCACAAGGAATATCTATACTACCTTAATTTTCTTTCTGGTTGAAATAAGGAACACCCTCTAAATTGTGTTGAAGAATGCAGAAAACCAATGTATCATTTAAACATTAATTAGAAAGATAACAATAAAAGACGAAAAGAAAAATCAAATATAAAAATCAATAATGTGTAGACAATCAATATCATTGTATAAATGTACACTTGTTAACTAAAATAATAAAATCAATAAAAATCACATTATATACATAATTCTTAAATATGATTGGAGTAATTTGACACATTTCTTTGTAAAGAGTAACTAAAAATAAGTAAATCACAGAATATAAAAGTTAAATTGTGTGAAAAACAAAAAAAATTGTAATACCCAACACATCACATTTAGTAATGATTTTGTTAACATACCATGTTAACTAAAATAATAAAATCAATAAAAATCACAATGTATACACAATTCTTAAATATGATTGGAGTAATTTGGCACATTTCTTTGTAAAGAGTAACTAAAAATAAGTAAATCACAGAATATAAAAGTTATATTATTAATCATTAGTATGACAAAAGAAAATATAACATAAAGGAAAGAAAAATCAATAATTATCAAAAACATTTTTCATTACTGCACTGTAATTTGTTAATTAAAAATAATTACATATAGACTGAAATTAGAACAAATTATGTAGAATTAAAGTCTGTTTAGTTTTAAACAACTTGGAAGAATTTAACTTGTAGCAGATCTAAATACTGACAAAGATTATATATATTAATTAAGAGAAAAAATATAAAATCCACAGTAGGTCAATTCAATTTAACACAAGTTCCAAAAGTTTTTATACTTTAAAAGAAAATAATTAACCATTACTTGAAAAAAGGCATAAGGCTGAAGCATTATTTATGCATACATGATTAAAAATTACAATGGGAAAAAATTCTAAATTGTATCTGTTAATTAAAAGAAATCTTGATCCAAAACATGTCATGCAAATATTAACTCACTCATTCCTAAAGAAAAACATAAGTCCATATATAAACTTATAAAGCCTTATGTAGGAAAAACAAATTGTACAAATATGCATGATCAAAATACCGCACAATTTAACAATAGCTTCTCAAAGATTGAATCAGTTAATTAAAAAGGAAAATAACACTCAATATGTCATGTGTATTGACATATGTTCCAATTTGTCACATTTCAAAAAAGAACACTCATTAATAAGCATTATCAAGCTTAAAGCATTAAGCAGGAAATATCATAAGCTTAAATAAAGCAAACCTGAGCATAGCAGACAGATTATGAGCTTATGATTGATGAAAAAATTTCTAATCAAAATAATGTTTTAACCATGGTTGGCATGTTATGATATTTTACTCTACTGGTATGTGTCACAAGTATTGATTTCCTCACCAAATCCTAAATTAAGTTTTTCTCTATAATGTTGTAGTTCTATTGGATCCTCAATAAAGTAACTTAAATAATCAAATCTCAAATTCATTTGTTGACGCTTATATTTTTGTTGATAGCAAAACATGAGAATGATGAAAATGACAAACACTTAAGTGGTAGCCGAAAAAAAACTTTGCATGATAAACATCTTTAAGGACCTCAAATCAAAAGTTTAGTCATGGACATTATGCATCATAAAGCTTGTCCAGAAATCTTTTTAAGTTTGAAAAATATCAACCAACAGGAAATACCATATGAGGAGTAATCTAATCATTGACGCCATAAAAAATAGTTTGTTTTCTATTTCTAACAGGATATCTTGGAGATGTAATTAAATTCTTATCTTCTTGAAATAGCTGACATTTTTTCTCTTTTCGCTTTAACAAGTTTAATACATTAGCACCTTTGGTGTAAATATTTTGTAATGTACAAGCTATTTCTAATAATTTCCTTCTAATGATTTTAACTGACTGTCCCATATTCTGTAACACATGGAAGATTTCTAATATTTTTCTTTTAATGATTCTAATTTGCTGTCCGATATAGGTAAGGAAACCAATAGAACCTAAGGAAAAAAATGATAAATTCAGCAATCTCAAAGACTTCCACTTTCTTCATCAACGATAGAATGCATAGAAATGTCATTTAGATGTTCTCTACGAATTCTATTTCTTGCTAAGCGTTGCAATAGCACACGGCACATCAAAAGTAAGCAGCAGCACATCGATATAGCAGTAGAACATGCAGAAAGGACTGAAAGGATGCAATATATACTGAAAGGATTAAGAAACGCATAAGAACATGATATGGGAAAAAATGTTGACTATGTGGCCAAAAATTATGAAAATTGGTCAGATGTGTATTTTGGTTACTTTGCATTAAAATCGCTAGTCAAAACTACTCAACCATGAAATGTATGGCGTCACGTAGGGGAAATGATAAAAAGTCAAAAACACGTGCTTGTTGATGATGATAATTTTGTGATAAAATTTTATAGTGTCATACGATGCATTAAACTTATACAAATCGTTTTTGCATATTTGCAGTCAGTATAAATTTCTTGCAATTGTGGTATGGCTGACGGAATCTACTGTAGGTTTAGTAATTGAATTCAATATTGCACAAGTGAATAAAAAGGCATAAATATGCTGCTGTACAGATTGCTTTTAACTTTTCAACCAAATAAAAGTTTTTCTTTGGTTGTCAGAGAGTTAAATTAAAATGTTTCCAACAATCCATGACGGCGACGTTGACGCGTAAAAACATCATAACAAGACAGGGCTTTTCATCATGCCACCTCGGTTATTGTCAAGAAATTTTAACTGAAACTGACATTTATACAGCAGACAATCATACTCATTTTTTTCATCCTTAATTAACAAAAACTCTGCTCTAATTTGGGTCGCGAGCTTGGCCACTTTACGTCGATTTTACTCTCAAACGCGTACGTATGCGTATTTTGCGTGATTTATTTTAGCATGTTTACACTGAAAAAATTTATCTAGTGTTTGTCGAGACTTTTTTACAAACATCCACGTGTACCAGACCTGCTGGGTTCTGTACATTCTTTCCTAAATCGAAAAATTGTATTCCATTGGGCGGGGGGATTTGTTAGCTTTGAAATAATACAGCTAATCTCAGCCATTAAGACTACCGTCGGAAGGGTTGAATAATAATGTTCTGAAAAAGATAATTGCTCTGGTGAACTCAATGCACAGGAAAATCAAGTTTGTTATTGATGCGAAAGGGAGATTATTAGGATTTTTAGTTTTATTATTGGGGGGTGTCGACATATTGATATCAATATCTCAGGAATTATCACTCAAAAACACAAAAAATTGGTAACTTGTTGATGAAAAATGGATTAAAATGTATGATAAAAATGGTGGAAAACATATTCAAAATAATTGTTTTAATTTAACTCCAAAGTTTAATATGCGTTTCTTAATCCTTTCAGTATATTAATTACAGTTTTTGCTTTAATAAAGTTTGTCTAAGCATAATTTATGTTGCATGCTTAAGTACATGTAGTAACCACATTTTTGTAATTTAAATATTTCTTGACTGTAACTCAAACTGCTCATAATACTGAGGATAAAGCATATTAGACTGTCTCTTTTTATGTTACACTGTGAAATTATGATTTTTAATGCTAGAATAAAAGTGGCAGCCAAAACTGTTCTGATAACTGGAAAAATTTTTTTTACACAACTTCGCCATAAATACTATCTGTATATAAATAACCTTTAGAGTCAAAAGAATCAAGTGAAATGTTTGAGCTTGATCTAGTATATATTGGATTTCATAAAGATTGGTTTTGATTCTTTTTAATTAACCACAATCTTAAAAGAATCAATGTTAAAATTGTTGTAAATAGAGATAAACAAAATGAAGAAATGGATAAGTATTTACTTATGAGAATGGTTAGCATTGGAACACCATTTCCGTCATCATGTGAGGAACTTTGGGTGGATCCAGTGGTACTCATCTCGTGGTCAGTGCTCACTTAATCCGACTGTGGAAGATTGTTACAATTGTATTATTGTACATGTATGCTATTTCATCACTTATTGAGGTTAGCGAGCACTGCTTGGAACCTATACTCACATGTTGACTGCTCATGTGTACCATGCCGTCACCAGAGCTGCTTGCGATATACCCCATAGCGTGTTCTGAATTGCTTGTGACATGTTCCATTGTCTGATCTGGATTACTCATTACGAGTCCCATGGTCTGATCGGGACTGCTCCTGACATGTCCCATGGTCTGACCTGGACTGCTCGCGACGTGTCTCGTAGCGTGATCTCGACTGCTCGTGATGTGTCCCATGGTCTGATCGGGGACGGTCTCCTTGGTCAGCACGTGAGATGATGGTGAAATAATCTACATTCACATGAAATTTACATTAAATTCTAACATTCCTATCTTAACAATATGAAGAGTAAAATGAGTTCAAATTTTATTACATCCCCCGAATTTTTGACATCCTAGACAAAAAAATCAATCTGCAATATAACTTGTCTCATTATGTAACTTTTGATTAGCATTCTTACTTTTCAAAGTTGATACATAATCATTCATTTATTTAAAAAGAAAAAAAAATCATTTAAATAAACTCTAGAATTTCTTAAATGAAACTGGTTGCAAAGCACATAAGGTTGTTGACCATGTTTTTTTAAATTTGCACAAACAGTTCATAAAGATCATGGAAAGGTTGTGAACTTGAGAGCTATGATTCATAATGAAAGGTTCAACTTACACATTGAGTCTCATCATCTCCTACAAATACAATCGGTACATTTTTGGCATTTTCAATAATGGATGGTACATCATAACAGTCAAATTCACTTTGGATGAAAATCTGTCGCACGGGTGCACATGTCAGGTCAATGCTGGAGGTGGTTTCGAAATACAAGAAACGTAACACATGTTTGTCAATACATCCAACAAATCTACTGTTTCCATACCAATTGCAGCTTTCGTTATCACATGCCTCATACAAAAACACATATTTTTTTTTTACAACAAATGAACATTAAAATATTAAATAACGCAAACAAGAAAAGCATGACGATTACCAAGCAAGCGCGCGAAAAAATAATCAGATGTAGAACCCGATGTATAATAAGTCGATTGACTTTTATAGACAAAATTATGAGGAATCAGAAAAATACTTTTATTTCTTCCTCCATGATTTATAATGAATATTAAACGTTGAAAATGTGTATTTTTTTTATCATGATGTCAAAATTTATTGTAGATAATAAAAAGAAAAGGGTTTGCATATATGCGTACAACAATATTTTGTGACCCTCCCCCCTTTCCATTTGTAGTAAACACAGAAGAGTTCAGGGAAAGTTAATTCTATTTGTTGCAGACTCAACAAAGACTTCGTTATGAATGTGACTTCATGGATGGGTATGGTTACCAGAGAGGGGGGAGTAACGAAGTATACGGTCAGTTCATCGCCCCTCGAGCGACCTTCATTTTGAAACAATGTTCTATTCAAGATTGTTGAATTCCTTGGGAAAAAAAACAACATTGTTTATAAATATTTTTTGTGTACTTGCTCACACGGAGGGGGGGTATATATAACTGTAGATAATGACAAAAAATCATTGCGACGGAACAAAAATTTTATATCTACAAACTTCTCTTCATTGCAACGGAAAGTAAAATTTTATACCTACATACTTTAAGATGGATGTAACTTATGAAAAAGAAGATACCGTTCATAGTATCCAGTTTATTGCCAGTTCCAAAAAGAGAGCTTTTCCAAAGGGACGCTATGTCATTCAGCTCGCTGCATTCCGCGGTAAAATTTGGCTGCACATCCAACGTAATTTAAAAGTTTATATTCTCTATGACGTTATGAGCATCGGATAAATTATAAATATAATTCTTCTAGATCTCCAATTGATGCTACAATTTTTAAAAGTATAACTTTTTTTTTAAAGTTGAAAACCATGCATTTGCAGATAGATTACTCTGAAAAAAGACGATTTAATAATTTCCTTTGAAAAATGTAATACCTTCTAATATACAATTTAGTATTTAAACTTTTAATAAAAATTCCAGCATTGTTTTTAAAAATATAGTTTTTTGCATTATTGATAATATTAATACACCTGTATTTTTTTCTTAATTTAAGATAACCAACTTGGAAAGCAAGTATCAATGCCAGCTGCTGTGTATGAGGCAATGTCGCTGAGCGAACTTACGATCAAGCGCGGAATACAGGACATGAGAGCGAAATTGACGATCGATACACTGCCAAGTCCTCCCCTGGTAAGTTTTAGTATACAGACGATTTAATCTTTTAAGAAATGTGATTTAGGTAAAAGAATTTTTATTATAAAAAAAAATATTGGAGATATAGAGTAACGTGTATTTTCATTAAAATACAGATTAAAGTTGGTACTAAACGAAGAGCGCGTGTTGAAGACGATGAAGACGAAACCGACACTGTTTTCTTGTAAACGTAAAGAAAAAAATCAAACACTGGGACACTTAGTTTTAGTTGTATTGTAATCAAATATATATACGTTTTAATTTTATCATTCTGTTTGAATACTTTTATCAGTAGAGATTGAGAATTCAACAAATTCTTAAAAGAGAGTTGCATGTTAAAGATGGAAACGATACTGCCTTCGAGAAAATTTCATTAAAAAACAATAGATTAATTATCAATCTCCATTGATTAAAAATGTTTAAAGGGGCTGGGGGGGGGGGGGGGGGGGCAACCATTTTCAGACTATTTCGATCTCCTTTAGATGAAGAGCTCCATATAAAGATATACAAAAATGATCATATTTTAAAACTAAAATGTAGGAATTTTTTCTTTGCCAAATTATAGTTGACTGCTTTAGATGCCGTATCTTAAAAATAAGTTAAATCTGGTGTTGATTTGTGGATAATTTGTTGACCCCAGCCTCCTTAAGGTTTTTATATAGTTGTAGTGAATTTTAAAATTTATATTGTAGTCCTATTATTTCATTTTCTTATAATTAACATCTTTATACCAAGGAGAAATTTTTTGTCATGCTGGTAAAATGTATGCTAATCTTTTTTGAAATGTGGCGTTGATGTGGAAAACTTCAATTGACATTTATTTGGATAAAATTAGGTAGAGACTGTCCAAAATTTGATTTAGATATACTTTTCTATTATTTTTTATTTCAACATGCAGAACTGCAACACTTGTGGAAAAGTTCAGCTGTCACTGAAGGAAAAGCAAGACATAGGGAACCTTATAAACAATGGTCTTGAATTGTTTGACGAAATGGACTATCATTTTACACTGATTCTCAAATTATAGTCTCAATTCGCTTTAAATAATGTACCGTGTTTTAAGTAATATAATATTTCTAATAAATTTTATTTTCTGTCAGTCATATGAATCATTGTTGATTGTTGATTAAAATACATTACAACAATTGTTTGTTGTAACTTGAATGATTGTCTTGGGCGAAAATCGCATTTTATAGCAGAAATCGATATTTACGTTACTGTCGCCGATCATAGTGTAGTTTTTATTTTAAACCAAGAAGAAGTTTTAAATCACTTACATATCCTTTTCTTAGTAAGATTGTCCTACATTTGAGTTATATTTTCTGAATATCACACCCTTCACACATATGCGTGACACAAATTTTTAAGAACTTTAATACATTTATCAAATTTTGATGTCACCGCAAAATTATTACTTTTCTATTTGGAAATTCAAAAGGACTTGAGAATTGCTGAACTGACTCAATAAGATTAAGTTGTAACTTTTTAATATCATGAACACCTGTTCCATTGCATGGAATGGTAAAAAAAAGACACTGTTTATCTGTATCTATAGAAAATAGCCCCCCTTTTCTTATGAGTTCAAGGGTTAACAAGCAAATTCAAAGAATTGTGGTCCCCCGCTTTCAGTGTCTTTGTGGGTGAGATGTCAAATATGAACGCCCTATCATATGTCATTAAGAAATAATCAAAGTTGAATTTTTTTTAAAATAAGGTCAATCGTGATGGCCAAGGTCAAGGAGTCAGAAATCATAGCATGTTTGGAAATATCTTGTCATAGGTAATTCACATCTGAAATATGAAAGCCCTATCTCTTCTCAATCAAATGTTTTTTCATAAGTACAGAAATCTCCACGGTCAAGGTCAAAAGGTCAAAGTTCTTGATATCCAATGAAAGGTCTTGCCACAAACAATACATATGTGAAATATAAAAGTCCTAGTATCTACCGGCATAAAGTTATGCCCAAAATAAAAAAATAAAATTTTTTGTGTAAAAGTGGGTCAAACTCCAAGGTCAAGGTCAAAAGGTCAAATTTGGTGGTACCCAAAGAAACGTCTTGTTACAAGGAATACACATGTCAAATACGAAAGTCATAGGTCCACTCAATCAAAAGTTATGGACAAGATTAAAGTTTTTGTGACGGACGGACAGACAGACGAATAAGATTTAATGTCTCCTCGCTTTCGCGAAAGCGGGGGACAAAAAATTCATCGATATTTACGTGTTAGTATTTATTCACAAATTAAGTAAGAGAACTACGCTGTTTCCTATGGGTCAAATTGCCTTACACTCAAGCACTAGAAAATGCCTTTAATTAACAGAGGAATAATTAAACAACAGCATTAAAAGTTACGATAAATCTCAGAAAGATATTTACGTTACCGATATTTACGTTACCATGTTTTAAAGTAAATTAGAATTAAATTCTAAAGCTGTTTGAACAGATTTGCGAGTGAATCTTAATGATTTAAAAACTAAAAACATGAAGAAATACACTGTTTCTTAAAATGACATTTTTTTCTGGAACAAGAGTGCAGAAATGCAAATGGAAGTGCACATGCAAGGGTGAACATATTTTACACAATATCTTGTGCATCCATGTGATTTGAAAATTGAATTCACATAATATTATTCACAAGTAGAATTGTGGTTTAATGATGGAATGTTTTCATTTTGAGCAATTGGTTAATATTGCATAGTTTTAAGTGTAATGCACGTTATCATTCGGGACGTAAATCTGAAACAAAATTTTCTTAAAGTTTGTATTTTGCTGTTTGTTTGAACTGATAGTGTATCGTCAACTTAAATAATGGTTACATACACCTAAATTGTATACCAAGCTAAACATTTTGAAGAAGAAAATATCATTTTTCGTAAGAAATATAATTCCAGAAAATAGGTGCTGCGCTGCATATAGGGGGGGGGGGGGGGGGGGGG
>PRKT01000456.1:294711-367805 GCA_003671525.1 Saccostrea glomerata
GCCCCCCCCCCCCCCCAACTTCGTTGAGGTGAGCTAAAAATTGACCCAGGGGTTCATGAAAAGAAGTTGAAAAGTTTACAGATGGATGGACAGCAAGATAGATGAATGTAATCAGAAAAGCTCACTTGAGCCTTTGACTCAGGTGAGCCATAAATCTTCATCACCCTCTTAGACGCTTTTAGAGGGACCCTTTAGATACCCCTTGGTCACATGACAAGCATAGGTTGGTTTTGCAAATAAATGGTAGAATATGACGGATGAAACATAACTAGACATAACTAAAGGAATTAATTTGAAATTCATCATGGGCCAAAAACCAGCCTTATGGAAACCCTACCTTTATAAAGAACTTTTTCAGTAATAATAGAATGATGATTTTATCCTACTACCTTAAAAATAAATAATATTCTTGAATTTACATAAAGCAGAAAATAAATAAATAAATAAAAATCTAATCTGCTTTAATTTTTTCTTGTTTTTAGAATTTAAAGAAATGAGAACTCATTGTGTAGGGTATTTCAACAAAAATAAAGTAAACATTTATACTTTAATCCACATTCTAATGCAATAGTTTTGTAAAACATTTTTTGATTGGCCAATGCAATGATGTTTAAAGCAGTAAAATGAGCATTAATGAGCATGAAAGCTTTATCATTGTGACGTCATAATAGAGCAACACATAAACACAATGCTCCGTGACGTATTTCATGTAACAAAATTCATCAAAATAAGACGTACTTGGCCATAAGTGAGTCATAATATTATTTTTCCACTATATATTTCATTGTAAAACGCATTTTTCTAAAATATCGCAGAGTCATTTGTTGTTTCTATTTAATGTCTAAAACACCATAAAATGCAGAATTTGATTTAGTTTCTTCACATTGTTTCAAAATAGTTTTATCTTTATGCATTAGCGTGAAATCACAGGTCAAGTGCAAAACAAAAATTTTAAGACTTCAATTTATTAAGAAATCATAGTAATTTGAGGTTAGAAAAGTCTGTCTTGACAATAGTTTATAATTTATTCTCAATGGTTTAAGTATCATTTTGTTTATCATTTAAGATAAGAAAATTTGAATAATTCTGCATGTTTCAGTGAAAAAATCAAGAAAATTGAGCTAAAATTGACTTCACAAGTTTTTATAAAAATAGGGTTTTCAATGAAATATATAGCGTAAAAAGATGTGTTTGTGAAACACTATGCGCCCGGCGGAAACAAAGTTAAAAAAATTTTTTTGCAGATAAGTCACAGTCAAGGTCACAAGGTCATCGACCTTGGTGTCATTTGAAAGAACTTTAATAGTCAAGTATGCAAACCAAATATGAAGTATCTATCTCTCATGGTTCAAAAGTTATGTCGAAAAGTCTAAAAAGCTATTTTTAAGCATATAGGTCAAGGTCACAAGGTCATGACCTTGATGTCATTTGGAAGAGCTTTATTTGTGGAGTAGGCATATCAATTATGGAGTCTCTACCTCTCATGGTTCAAAAGTTATGGCGAAAGTTCGAAAAAGATACTTTTAGCATATAGGTCACAGTCAAGGTCACAGGGTCATTGACCTTTGTGCCATTTGAAAGAGCTTCATTGGTCGAGTATGCATACCAAATATGAAGTCTCTATCTCTCATGGTTCAAAAGATTTGGTGAAGGTTCATGTTGACAACAGACAGACAGATAAACATACAAACAGACAGGACAAAACAATATACGCCTCGGATCTATAAATCCAGGCGCATAAAAATGCATTTATGACTCACTTATGGCCAGGTACTGTAAACAACAAACAAAATGCATGTTTTGCATTAGAATTGGAATAACTTATCTTCTAATTTGGTATTTGCGCGTCGCCGGTAAAATTCACTTTGCAAATTAGAAGATAGTTATTCCCTAATTTCAGAGTGTCCATACATTCAAAATTGACTTAACTTCAAAACAAACTTCATTTGTAGACAGAGGTGGTAATTAATCTCAATTTGACAGATCAAGATAATGTTTTAGATTTTCCTCAAGGGGAAAGCCAATTAAACCCAAAGGACTCATTCACTGCAGTATTCAGTTTACAATGGGAACATTTTCAGATGTTATCTCTCTTTGCCAATTCATTCTTATATATAAAGTTAAGGAATCTATCCCACCACTCCAGCTCCAAACCAGAGGACATAGAAAAAAAAACTGGGCATCAAAATATGTCTTTTTGCCTACTGAATTACCATACCAAATTTGAACTTAATTGGGCTACCATAAAAAAAAGTTATTAGGAAAAACAGAAAATTTGTGGACGGAAGAATGACAGATGGACAAACACACAGAATGATTACTATAGGTCACCCGCAAATCCTTGCGGGGCCCTAATTATTACAAACCTTTGTTTTCAAACAAATAACACCAAGAACATCAATTATTACAAACCTTTGTTTTCAAACAAATTACACCAAGAACACCAGGGGTAAAGAAGGAACAATGTCTTTCTGCTAAGAGCTCTCCTCCATGCTGACCTAAAAGATGTGTGCTTAGCATATGAATATCAAAAGCATCGGGTAACTCGTTCCTCTATAACTCCTCCTACCTTTACCTACAAATATCAAAATACTACATTATAAAGAATACATCACACAATCTTCATGTTTTCAATTTTTTTAACATTTATGCTGTTTTCAGGACAGAAAGTCTAGATAAAAATGTTTTATGTGATTGTAGTATTCATCAATAATATCAGGAATAAGAAAAAATATATTAGAAAAAAATTCAGATATGTGAAGTTGAAGTTCGGACAAGTAAATGTCTTTGTTACTTGTCCGAATGGACAAGTAGGTAATAAAGTTTATTTCAAGGCTGTTGGGTTTTCACCACACTTGACCTTCTGACCTTTGATTGTGACCCACTTTAGTCCATCTGATTGTCTAGCTGTCTCTCTGTCTGTTTGTCTGCAAAAACTTTAATCTTGCACATAAATTTTGATTAAGTGACGTTATGACTTTCATATTTCATAGTGTATTCCTTGTGGCAAAAACTTTTTTGGGTACCAACAAATTTGACCTTTTGACCTTGACCATAGAGTTTGAACCTTTTTTTACACAAAAATTCCAAACTTTTATTTAGGTCCCATCTTTTGAACAGTAATCATCAGGGCTTTTATACTCTACATATGTATTCTTTGTGGAAAGACCTTTAATTGAATAACAACATCTTTGACCTTTTGACTTTGATCTTGGAGATTTCCATACTTATGAAACATAGGTATTCAGAGATTACAGAGCTCACCTCAACGAATGTTGTCTTTAAGTAAGGCAACGTCACACAATTAACCAACAAAAAGTGTACATTCCAAAAATGAAATTATTTAAGCAATTTTGATCTGATACTTTGAAATAGACCTACATAAAAAATTTAAACTAGTTCTTCTTCATGAAAATGTAATCAAAATCCAGCATCTGAAGCAAATTTGAGAGTTTTCATCTCTTGATGCAAAATTTGTGCAAGTTCGGTTTATACAATGTTATATAAGCCTTATAGTTTTGTGGAAATAGACCTGCAACCATAACTATTACCTGGTCTATTATCTGAAAAATGCATGTCGAATTCAGCATCCAAAGCAAGTCCATTAGTGTGCATCCTAAGATGTATCGTCCATGCAAGTTTGCTCATTATAGGGCTCATAGTTAATTGGAAATGAAACATGCATCAAAAACTAACATTTTCACTCATCCACAAAAAAGGAGGTCAGATTCAGCATCCGAATCAAGTCTGGTAGTATGCATCCTTAGATGTATCATCCATGGAAGATTGGTCATTAAAGAACTCATAGTTACTTGAAAATGAAACCTGCACTAAAAACTTTAACCTGTTCACTCAACCAGAAAGTGTAGGTCAGATTCAGCATCCGAAGCAAGCCCGGTAGTATTCATCCTTAGATGTATCATCCATGCAAGTTTGGTCAACATAAGACTTATAGTTAATTGGAAATGAAACCTGCACCAAAAACTTTAACCTGTTCACTCAACCGGAAAATGTAGGTCTGATTCAGCATCCGAAGCAAGCCTGGTAGTATGCATCCTTAGATGTATCATCCATGCAAGTTTGGTCAACATAAGGCTTATAGTTACTTGGAAATAAAACCTACACAAAAAACTGCACCAAAAATGTTAACCTGCTCCAAAAAACATTAATCTGGTCATTTCTTTGTTTAAACTGAAGCATCTGAATCTTGGACTGGAACAATGAAAGACACTAGAAGCATCTTCCATGCATGTCTAATCAATATAGGACATAGAAGTACTTAAAAAGAAAACTGCCCCAAAAAACTTAACCTAAACCTGGGACGCCGAGGGTATCACATAAGCTCCCCCCAACTTCGTTGAGGTGAGCTAAAAATGCTGTCTTATACTCGGAATTCATTGAGCAGTGAGGGATCTCTTATGTGCCAGCACCTACTGCGACATGAGACCTCGGTATATATAATGTCACTCTTGCGGTTTCCACGTTCCTCAGTTTGATTCGAACCCGCGACGTAAGTATCGGCTCCTTACACTGCGACTCTAGAGCAGAAGCTCTGACCACTGCGCCAGGCGGGCGACTTCTTTTACGGTAGTACATAGTCAAGAAACAAAACATGTTTAAAAGTTACAATAAATTCCTTACCCACTTTTTCAATACCAACAATGATGGCAATTTATTAGGGATGTCAAAATTGTCAGTAATTGATATTCGATAGAAGTATTCGATGTCCGATACAATAAATACATTTTGCATTATAAAATATATATCTTCACTCTCCTGTCAAGCAGTATAGGTTTTATGCCATTATTTTAGAATAAGAACTCATGTAGAGCTTAACTGATAAAAGCACCTCAATTATGTTTTTCTAATTATCAAATATAGAAAGAATATAAATCCAAAATGAAAGTTTTTTTTTTGGAAAATTCAAAAGTTTCTTTAGTATGTTTCAGATTATTTGATCGTCTTACTAAAGTATTCACTGATAACGCCTACAATTATATCAAGCAGAACAATTATCTAACAGAGAAATATTAAAAGAATTAATTTTGACCAATTAATTTCATGATAATGATTTTTAATAATATTTATATAAACAAGGGATCCATGTGATTACTTTAAAACTGTGTCCTTACAACAATACAAGCTGATTGTAAGTACTGGACACCTTTTTAAAACTAATTGAGTTAAAAATTAATAAATTACTCTAATAGATACACTCTTCACACCTTTAAGATAATCCAAGAGGACAATGTCTTTTAATTTTGTACACACTTGATTTAATTTCTAATTTAACTTGCCAGGTTTTTCTCTCTTTTTAATGCTTTTACACTTTAAAACGAATATTCGAATCATAAATTTATATTCGAATACCAACTCATCGAATGAATATTCGAATATTCGTTGACATCCCTACAATTTATACATGTCAAATCACTCTGTTAGCTAGGAACAATGAATATATTCTCTTTCTATGCATGTGGTTGGTGAAATACTTTCCAAGTGAAACACTGGAGGAAGGATTTCTAAGTCAATTTCCACCAACAAAAACAGAAGGGCTCATTTTTCCTTACCACGTATTTATAATGACTCTTTAGACAATCCAAAGTTCTGCAAGTCATGTGACAAAGAATGCATCTCATCTGACAAGGGCTTTTACGTTTACAGACAATACATGATTTTTGACACTTATGATTTAGGAAAATTATGATTAAAGGTTTATATTTCTGAAAAATCCGCAAATATTGACTTTGGGATGAAAATCCATCAGATACAGAAATAACTTCTACTTTGTGTCTTCTTCTGGAGGAGTTCGTATGAACCTATGTCTATCCTTAATACTAGTAAATTCTCTGGAAAAAAAATTGTAAAGCTCAAATGCAAATGAGCAAATATTCATTGAGTAAAGAATAAATTCCGGGGGAATTTGTCCCGTCATTCCCGGTTAACAATTAGTGCAGCTCTTCAAAGGCCCAAGCTGATGATGTCGTTTAAAAAAAAATTAAGGTAAATTTTGGAATTCATTTTAGAAAATCTCGAGAAGTATAAGTAATTACGGAATGAACTTTAGTAGCAATTAAGATTGTTTATATATGAATAGATACGGATTGAAAATAAAATTGTAAAGCATTTGATTTAAAAGAATTTTATTGGCGAAAGTAGGTACCCAACGAAAAAAGGTCCATACCTTTATTATTTTTTAACAACTAAAATTATTTTAAGCGATCTTAAGGCCTGTGGTTCTGATTACTTTTATCATTTATCAATTGCCTCCGTACAAATTTTGTATTAGCAAATGTTTTAAATATTTTAAAAATGAATAAAATATGTCTCTTATAAATAAATCATCTTATCAATTTTATTACAAAATTTACCCCGTGGGGATCCGGGTTAGAATAGGTCCTCAGTACCCCCTTGCTTGTCGTAAAAGGCGACTAAATGGAGTGGTCCTTCGGATGAGACCGTATCAACCGAGGCCCCGTGTCACAGCAGGTGTGGCACGATAAAGATCCCTCCCTGCTCAAAGGCCCTGAGTGCCAAACATAGGCCTAAATTTGCAGCCCTTCACCGGCAATGGTGACGTCTCCAGATCAGTGAAATATTCTGGAGAGGGACGTTAAACAGTATACAGTCAATCAATATAACAAAATTTTAAATAAAAAATAATTATCAGTCATCGCGACGTTTTTACACCGCCCGCTCAGTAACACCCACTGCTTCAGTAATTTCTAATGTCAACCACAATTCCACCAGTAATTGACAACGTGTCCGAAAGTAACTAGCAGTATATAGCAACGATAGGGTTGAACATTACATTCCAAAGGGTTGACGATGTATCTGGATGATTTTTTTAGCGTTGATTCCGACGATATAGATGTAAGTGCGGTATTGTTGAAAATTTCTTCTAATGATGATGACGTCGGTCTAGAGTGCCTTGCGATCGATTGTTGTGTCTGGACTATAAAGAGCGAAGAAAGGGATGCCGGGTTGATTGCGCTCTGAACGTCTGCGTGCCCTGATTAATTAATATATTGTTCTGTGGTACATGGTTCAAGTGGCCTTGGTGGTTGAGGCGTGACTGCCGACTTTGCTCTGAAGTAATCGTCCATCCATTTTCAATGTTTCCTCGGTTGTAGAAAAGACTCCAGCCAAATCCTTAGGATCCCTATCAGAAAGAAATAGGTAAACCAAAATTCTTACCTTTCGTAGACAAATTCAAACAATATCGGAGCCCATGGATTTGATTTAGCTATCACCCTAAGACACAAACATCTGCTATAACCAAAATAAATGAATTTTAAAGATTGCCAAAATTGCTTAAGAAAGCATACAAAGATATGAACAATTCATGAAATTATCATAAAATATCTCTTTGGCCTCTTTACCTTGCCATAAATGAATTGCCTCCGTTTAAAAGATTCCTGAAGAAGAAGATGATGATTTGGGGTATCTGACAGGGTTCCAGCTAAGAATGAACACATTTCTGTATCCATTTGTACAGGATCTTAAAAAGCTCTCTACATTTGGATTCACATTTAACAAAGGAAAATCAGTAGTTTCTGGGAAAGCACAACTTTCACATATGTATTCTTTGTGGCATAACCTCTCCTTGGATACCAACAACTCTGACCTTGACCTTCGAGATTTCCGTACTTATGAAATAACTTCGGTCATAATTTTTTAAATTGTTATGGCTAGGGCTTTCATACTTCACATATGTAATCATTGTGAGAAGACCTTTCACTGGATACCAAGAACTTTGACCCTTCAATTTATTAAATCAACCCGAATAAGCGGAAGTGAGCATTGTCTTAAAATTTCAGGGTAAGAAGGTAGTAAAAGCGCTATATATTTAGAAATACTCCATTGATTAATTTGAAAAAACCTTGGATCGGCTCACGACCAGATTAAGGTTCTATAATAAATGTGCGATAGATGGATCGTCATTTAAATACATATACAGATTGTAACAGTCTTTGACGGACTGTTCAGCTCGTTCTTTTATGAGTCTACCCTGTGGGAAACTCTTCTATTGACCTTTCTCTATCATGCAGTGTATTTCTGTTCGGTTCAATTGCAAACTCATCGTTATTTGACAGATTCTATAATTATCTTTTTAGGAAGATTTCCCAGCTCTGTGTTTAGTCTTCGTATATCTGATTGCTAAAATTCATAATTATGACAAGTTTGACTATTGCTCTCCTCATGTTTAAACATTTGTTTTTTTAAACTCACTGATTTCGTTGTCTCTTGTTTCTGAAAACTCTTCGTCTTCAAACTGATCATCATGTGGATTGCTAATGTTTTCGTTCTCATCCGTAACGATTTCACCCAGTTCAATAAAGCCTTCGGTTCATTCCGGGTGACCGTCTTCTACACCGTGCGGTCATACAGGCCGCCATATTTTCCAATCCGGAGTTTAGAGATCCTTGAACTTTCGTATCTATTTTCATGTTACATGTAATTTTTTTTTTTTTTTTGCTAACTCTCCAATCAAAACGTTTTACCTTAAAACTTTCACAGACATGAAATAAATTAGAATAACAAATCTTAACTTCATGGTCAGGAATTCCAAACACATTCAACATGATTGTCCAGGTAAGAACATTTACTTAGATTCTTTCACTCTAATATTGAGAACAATATAAAAAAAATTAAAATTTACACAGGATAACAATTTCATTAATCTTCTTATAATGAAATTTTTGTTAAAATTTACATGCAACTGTATCTGCAACGACATTAGAGAGTACATCATTTCCTACACAACGCCGCAGATATAACTGTATCTGCAATGATATCAGTTGAGTGTACCACTACCTTAATAAAGTTGCAGATGCACTAGACGAGTGTCGTTGTCCGTGAGTGACATTTTTAATCACTGTCTTATCAAATTCTTCTATAAATTAATTAAATTTAGTTTCAATTTATTATTTATGTGAAAATAACATCTCGTATTAAATTATATATATTATTCCATTACAGTTTACGAAGACGCAGAGAATCAACACCCTTCGATATTCAAGTAACTGTGTCTTTTCTTTTTAATTATTCCTTTATCCTTATTCAACACTCAATGATATTGTGTGGCTTTGCACATTAAAATTTCATAAATTGGTTTTTTTTCTTTACTATCTGATTCTCATTATCACCTCTTTTAGTCATAATTCTTTTCTTTTACTATATCATTTATTAAACTACTCTTTAACAAAACATGTCAACCCTCTTAAAAAAGAATCGCAGATTTTACAGATACAGAATTAAATACTTCGTCTCTATTTCTTGTTTTATCAGGGAAGACATAAACCCACCAAATGCACCAAAACGGCCATGGTCAGTACCATTTTCCCTTTTTTCATTGATAAAATATTTTCTTTCCCGTTTCTTTTAATTAAACAAATAAATTCATTTTGTAAGAAAACCAGAATACAACAGGAGATTTATTCCTTTCAGTCGACCCCGAGTGATTGTCGAAAACATGTACATGTAAGTTCCATTCCTTTAAATAACCAGTTATTTTATTTCACGTCAGTTCTTTAAAAAGGTATAATTAATATATATCTGTATTTATAGCAACAAGGAGGATTCCCTACAGATTCTTTTAAACAATAATTTAGGGTGAGAATTTTTCCTCAGTATTTCATTTCTTTAATATATACTATTTTCAGATTAAGTCTTAGCAATGATTCTAAAATATATATTATTTATATGTTTTACAGTAGAGTTATAATAACAGCTAGTATGAAAAGCTTAAAAATATTCTATATTCCATTATGAGATTTTTAAATTTTGCAATGATACGACATGAAATTATTTCATAGTTATTAATAAAATGACCTAAATCTTTGTAATGCGGCAATCAATGATGAGATAATTACAACAACTAATGAGGAAGAAGAGAATGTTTACATCCCACCGTAGTTAATGTTATAAAAATCATCATTTGTTGAATTCCAGATTTTAAATATAATAGGCATTCTTTTTTTCTTTATAATTTTATAAAATATTTGTCTTCCAATATATAATTTGAACCTTTTTTATTTCATTTTTTCAGCTCCCAGACGCGCAACTTACGTTATACATATGAGTTCAATATGTCTACCAGAATGAGAAAACGTAGAACTGTGCATTGACCGCGAAGATCACCAAAACCAACTGGGGATGTAACGATGTGATATTTGTAATCCAGATGAGTTCATGAATTGGTGAAAAGAAAATTCCATCCAGATTTTCAAACAGACATTGTATCTTCCAAATGTAATCATTCAAACAAAACAAGGCAATAATTTTTGTTGATGAGAGAGTTTAAATAAATTTTTAGAAGAAAAATAGACTTTTGTTTGGTGTTATTTGTTTTCTGGTCAACTCATGTCAATGCTTGTGTTAAAGTGAACTTCTAGAATGCTAGCATTCCAGAGAGAATATTGGGTATTCGAAGGAAGTTCCTTTTCAGAGGAACTTTGATAAGAAGAATCAAACTGGAATTAGCGTTTGTTTGTTTGTTTGTTTTCTCGAATCATTCTAATGATTGAGGATTTCACACAGTCAGGGGATGTATGCATTATAGAGTTTGAGATAGTGAAATTCTCATATCTAACTTTAATTCTTAAAAAGTTAAATTAATATCAATTCCCGTTTTATAGCAAATTTCTAGAATGTTATAATTCAACAGTAAATGTTGGGAATTAAAAGAAAGCTGCTTATAGGTGAAAGACGAACTTTGATATGAAAGGATTTTAGTAAGAATTGGAATACATAAAAAATTGTTAAACTTGAAAGAGTATGTTTCTCATCTGCCATAAATAGAGTATATATGAAGAACACTAATTTACCCTCCTGGTGCGGTAAAGTTTGGGACACCATACGTGAATGAACCTTATTTTTCTTGCCTTAGATAGTAATTTAACAAAGAGCTTGTATTAGAAAAATAGAGTAAAAAATATTATTCCGATGTTCCTTGCTTCTTGTTCATATATACACATAATGGCATTTATACTTGATATACATATTGCAAAAGGACTTTTCACAATTTCATATTCTTTTATAAACCGGGAATTTTTGTTTCTTTTGTACAAGACAATCTCAATAACAATTGTCTCATAATTCTTACATAAGGTCATTATTGGTGAATTTTAAATGCGTTGTCCAATAAGGATGGTCTCGGGATGATATATTTTTTTAATGAAAAGGTGACTGTGACCGGATGGTTTGTTGAAGTATTACAATATGTAGCAGGTGCCCCTATCGTGTATGATTGGATACCCTCTGCCAAGAGGGATATTTCTATTGTTTAAAAATTTAATTCTCACCGATTCCTTTTTTCTTATATAAATCTCACCTTGCCCTGATAACATTGTTCTATTTTACAATCCGTAGTATGATAGTGGGGGAAAGTTGAACACTTTATACATAGATATCAATGAATGAAAAAAAGAGAAATTGACGAAAGGGGCATCTTTAGATAGAAAACAATCATGAAACAATGACATTCAAAGTATTTTCTCATCTGCTAGATAATTATCTAAGAATGATTAGAGTAATAACTTATAAAGTATGAAGTGTAAAACCTTTGTACATTAAATTTCTCACATCATCTAGACACAAGATGCATTAATTGAAAAAGATGAATGATTCTAAGCCGATAAGTACTTGAGATATTCAAAAGTGGGTCACAGTGACCTACTTATTGGTCAACATTCTCCCAAAACGCAAGGTGCATCAACAGAAGAAGTTTGACAATTCTAAGCCAATAAGTACCATAGAATATTTAAATATAGCCATAAATGTCACAAGTAGGTCACTGTGACCTATTTTTTGATCATTTTCGGAAAACCTAAGATGCTTCAAATGACAAAGTTTGATTATTCTAAACCAATAATTACCCGAGATACCTAAATATAGCCATAAAATGTCATAAGTAGGTAACCGTGACCTACATTTGGGTCGACATTCTCCAAAAACCAAAGATGCATCTACTGACAAAGTTTGATTATTCTATTCCAATCAGAACCTGAGATATTCAAAAGTAGGCCACCGTGATCTACTTTTTTGGTCGAAATGCTCTGAAAAACCTAAGATGCATCAAATGACAAAGTTTGATGATTCTAAGCCAATTAGCACTGAGATACTTAAATATAGCCATAAAATGTCAAAAATAGGTCAACAGGACCTACTTTTTGGTTGACGTTCTCCGAAAACCCAAGATGCATTAACTGACAAAATTTGATGATCATAGGTATAATAGTATTCAAAATAGGCCTTTTGAAACATTTGGTGATTCTAAACCTTTCCGTGTCTTAAATAATGGGATTAAATGTTTTAGAAAAGATTAGCCATAAAATTTAAAAAGTAGGTCATGATGACCTATTTTTAAGTTGATGCTGTTTGAGGAACCAAGATGAACCATCTGACAAAGTTTTATGATTATAGGCCTTAAATAGTCAAAAATATGCCTCCAAATCAAATTGAAAACAAAAGCCCGCAAAATTTGAAACGGAGGTGACCGTGACCTACTTTTGTTTTAACATTATGTGAAGTCCTGAGATGAATCAACTTGCAAGATTTGATGATCCTAGTCTTTATAGTAAGCAAAATATCAACATTTTTATTAAATGTAAATTTTGGTCAACTTAAAAGTGACCTTGAGACCACGCCCATGGCCCAAGGGTCATGCCTTGAACAATTTTTAATCTTCAACATATCCCGACCCTTGAATGTAACTTTGGTGAAAATCTGACCGGTGGATCTAGAGAAGAAGATTTTTTAGTAACCAGTATTTTTGATTTTATTTTCCTATCTCCCCTTGTTTTAGGGTCCAACCCCCTAGTTTTAGTATAAATGGTAGCCCTTTGGCCAAGGATACCCTTCCACAAATTTGACAATGATTAGCCAAGGGGTTCTTGAGTTATGGCCCAACTCTCCCCTCCCCCTTCTTTGATAATTTTCTAGATCCGCGCCTGCACCTGGCGCTGTATTCCTTATGTTTAATCACGAAAGTGACTTACTCGAGAGCGCTAGCAACTACGTTAGTCCAAATTCCTTTAATACGCATGCTCGGCTTCACGGTCGTGCATTCTGGGAAAACTATAGATAGACCGTACGATAACAATTTCGTTGTATCATGTTGTACCTTTAAAATCTATGTTTATTTATTGTGTAGCTTACACAAAATAACTAAAAATAACTACATTTTTGTAATGCTTCAAATGTTCCGAGTTTTTTTTTTCTGACGGAAAAGCCCGGGTAATTATTTGATTGTTCTAAAGAAAGACAAGGGAGTTTTTTTTTTACGTCTAAGCACATCTAAAGCACAAGACTCTAATTTCTGATTGGTCAATTCATCCAATCTTACAAATTCCAGAAACATGAATTTGCACTAAAAATAACGGATAAATCCATTATTTATATTTAAAAAATTCTGATGTGCATGACTCTTGTCCTAACATTTCTTGATAAAGATGACCAAAAGGACCAAGCTACTTCACATCTTTCTGGATTTCTTTAAACAACATACAGTTTAGTTATGTTCTATATTTCTTTTAACTCTACTGTATTTTCTTTGCTACATTGCCAATAAATTCTATAAATTCTTAAACCAGCTCATACAATGCCTCAATCGGATCTTCTCCTTATTATAGAGAGTCTCCCCCTCTCCAGTAAAGTCATATAAATGTTCCCTTGCGCCAAAACTCCAATATATAGGTCAACACAAAAATCCTCCCCCCCCCATCGTTTCTTTAACTATGTGTCTATAAGATACACTTCTCAAAACAATTATAACTTTATTAATTACTCTCCAGCCTCGATAAAAAATTAAAGAATTCAGCAAAATAAATCACTTAATCAAGGATCCTTCTTTCTGTGTTTAAAAATTGCTACGGCGCTAGCTCACTTATTTTTTAAAAAGATAAACCTGTGTGGTAGTAGGATAACCCACAAAGTCCTTATCCTTACTTCGAGTCCAGTGTACATGGTATATGTCTTAGCAGTGATATTGTGTAATCAATGTAGGCCTTTCAACTAATTTTTCAAGTTGCACATATGGTAAAAAAACATTGTATAGATAGATTTATAGGTACATGAAATTATCAAGAAAGATAATAACTTATGCATACTTTTAATTACATCATTAAAAGTTTTAATCATTTATAATTGACTTTTCCGATGTTGTGTAAGGACAGGTAACTCAGGTGTGAAAAATGACCAACTTAGTGCCGATTTATGAGTTATCGTTTATAGGAATGACATATAGGCTGCTTCAGCTTTGGTATTGTTATATACACAAAAGGGTTCCTTATACATTGTTTTGTACACAAAAAGTTTTGACCAAGAGAAAGAGAATGCCTTCACTCTACCTGAAATAACAGGGTCAAATGACTGGGGAACAGACTATTTCAATAGTTTTAACTCTCTTTGACGATTATTATGAAGAAGAAAATTTAATGTCATGTTTTTTTTGTTCGCGCTTTTTCGCTTCCTGTGTAAATATATATATTTTTACAAGTAAATGCAACAATTGATCATCTTATTTGTGTTACTAAGCACGAAGGGGAACGACCGAGTATAAAAATTTAATTAGGTTAGAACTAAGAAGGAGGGTAGATTTCACTTTTTATTTTATTTAAAAATTTTAATTATATGCAGTAAACCGGTGTCCGCAACTATACAGTAAATAAGTTTAACATTGGTGCTAAATTTTAAAACCACTGGATTTTACAGAGAGCAAAGAAACGTTTGGGAAATGCTAAAAACTGCCTTGCGTGTAAACAGTTACATACCCCGAGCCTGCTCTAAACAAGTTTCAGCAGTGAGTTATCGTTCATAACACCGACACCTAGCGGCAGTTGAAAGGCCTAATCAATGTATCGAATAATCTCTGTGCGACTGAACGTTGCATGAATATACACATAAATACAGACTTTGAAGACGGAACTTTTAATTCCGAATTCCTTTTTTCAAAGGAAGAAATGTAATCAAATACATTTTATTTTCAAAAGAAAAAATCAGAATGTGTTCATAACTTATGTTCTATATTTGTTTATGTATGTCAACATAAATTGACAGACATTTTGAAAATAAATTCATTCAAATATCCTACCTTATACCTCTATTTATGTAATATTATACGCAGGCTTGCACATTAAAAATCTCAGGTAACCTTAACAATTCAAGTTATTTTAAAAATTAGTCATGTGTATAGATTTTACTGATATGAGGACTTTAACCCGGACGTGTACAAGGTACAAAACATTTTTTTCGGAGAGTGCAGTTAAAACTTCGACTCAGACTTGCGGGAAGTTAGGGTAGGGCTGGAAGTGTTTTTAAAAATTGACTTTGCTTTCCAACTGCTCTGAGTTTGATAAATATGGGTATCCTGAGATAAATAAGTTCTTTGCCTTTTGAAATTTTTTTTAAATCTTAAATTGGATTTATTTGGTATGCAGGTCTCTACTGTTTGCCCACAAGGAGCCTATTTCCATGGTCTCCTGATACAATTTATAATGTTATTTTTCTTCTCCACCTAGACCTGTGAGAATGCTGAATTATAATTTCATTATTGGTCCTTATACGTACGTTCTGTATATTTATACTGTTTTTGAACATTGTTTAATCACTGACAAATTTTTATGGGACAAAAAGCTTTCGGTCTATTTGATTATAAGCTTTTGAAGCTAAATGAATTTTCTCTAAATTGTTTGAGCATTGGAAATAACATATGAAAGAAATAAAGTAAAATGAATCACCGTCGATGATAACTATAAATGTATTTATGGTATGGCGAATAGTAAGTTTAAAATATCGAACAAAATAATGAGAATATTGTTCCATTCTGAAATTCTGTCATTGACATCTTCACTTTCCCACAACTGTTACAGTTCTACAATTTAACTAATTAACAGCGATATAAAAAACCTTAAATCGACATCTGTTTGCCGTTGAAGTTGTCTAGAGAACGAAAAAGAAAAGACAACTCTTAATATACATGTATTTATCCAGTAATGTCGTAAAAGACATTATTACATTATTTGATTCAAATAGCAGACCTCTATGCAAATACACCTTGCCCCTGTAGTATGACAGTTGAATCGCATATTGTTCTCTTTCTCAAAGTCTGCATGATGTTTAAGGTCGGAGAACCATCCCAAAATGACCGCAAGATGAAAATAGCAAAAATGTATCTCTTTATATATAGTAAATGAACATGAGCTGTCCCTGAACATTTTTTGGTAGAAGTTTAAAATGATACCCGTTTACCAGAAAATTAAAGAGAGAGAAAAAAAATATTTACATGAACTTCTACCTCGGCGACAAACCTCATTCCCTAACAACGGGAAACTTGTGTTTTAGTTAAATTCTGTCCCTGAACTCTATTTTTCCGTGAAATGTTTGCGTTTAGCACAAAAATTCCAGTATTGTCGATATAGAGTACTTTATAAATTCAATATAACTTAGCCTGCAAACGCAAGTATACCCCCCCCCCCCGTAAAAGGACAGTTGGATCGCCTACAGTCCTCTAATATATTGTTTTTTAGGAGTCTTTTAGGACAAACTACATAAAAAACACGCAAGTTTAGTTTTTCGGCCATTGACAATGTGACTTGTAACAAATTCATCTCCAATAATATTGATTGATTGATTGTATACTGTTTAACGTCCCTCTCCAGAATATTTCACTGATATGGAGACGTTACCATTGCCGGTGAAGGGCTGCAAATTTAGGCCTATGCTCGGCACTTACGGCCTTTGAGCAGGGAGGGATCTTTATCGTCCCACACCTGCTGTGACACGGGGCCTCGGTTTATACGGTCTCATCCGAAGGAGCGCCCCATTTAGTCGCCTTTTACGACAAGAAAGGGGGTACTGAGGACCTATTCTAACCCGGCATCTCTAATAATAAATTGAACATGTAATTCTTCATTTTCAACATTAACAATTAATCTGTTTACAAATTGTTAAGAAACATACTATGTATAAAATTAAACTGGTGACTTTGTTCTTCTTGGCATATTTTTCCTAAAGGCGTTTTTAAATTTCAGAGTATAATACAAATATTCTAAAACCTGAACGTAGTAAGTATTGTGTCTTCCACATCATTGAAATTATAGTTATCACCCTTTTTTTACCCATGACAGGAGGCCAATTTTCATCAAAGTTCCAATGCAATGAGTTTCTCAGACTTGGGAAATGATGAAGGTTCCAATGCGATGAGTTTGTCTGATGTTCTGGAACTATAATGAGAACAAGTATTAAAACCAAGAAATTAAAATCCTACGTGTAATTCCAAGGTCGATAACTTTTTTGGCCATAAAGTTTAAACATGAATGTACGGGATAATCTCGTCTGAAAATGTAGCACAGCCCCCTGAAGCAATTATATTTGCAAGAAGTTGCAAGAAGCATATAATTTCGGGAAACAGTATATTAGAAAGAAAAAAAAATGTTGAACTATAGATCGGAATTTTTTTTTTTATATTGGAAAGAGATTATGTTCTCCCTTTTATGATTATTATCTTTATTCACTATCTTATGCCGACGGTGAAACTTCCAAGTTGATCACTGGACAGGTTCTTCATGACATTACATGTAACATGCAGTTTGTTTTAATATATAATGAACACTGCAATACATGTATATTTTATTAAGAAGGCTGGGTGACAACAAAGAAGAAGGTATGGTTTTAGCTTTATTACGCCCTAAAAATGTAATGACATCAAAAAGTTTTGAAACTGGCTTAAATATTAGTTTAATAAATGGCTCTGATAAATCAGAAAGAATATGGCATGAAGGTTTACCATTATGCAAATATGACGTCATTACTGTGAAGCATTTCTCTATTTTCAACAGTGTCCACAGCCGTCGCTCATGTTCATTTTTTTGATATTTTGTGCAAAATTCAATAACAAATCACATATCTGAAGATCTTTGTGGGCGATGCCTGTGGACAATGTTATCTGAAAGAAAATTTTATTGAAATTTGGTGTCTTCTGCAACTTTTTAAGAAAATACGGGAAAATGCACATGTTTATGACGTCATAATTAGCATTTAAAACACATGTGAGAAAAATCACTTGTAAGATTTTTCTGCATTGAATTTCAATTATTCAAAAAGCATGAGTTTTCAACTTTTACACCAGTTTCATTTTTTTATAGAAAATCACAGGGCAAAACTTGTATGGAAACCATACCTTCTTCTTAACCACCAGATTAAACTTATTTTTTTAGATACGGTATCTTAAGCTGTCAACTATCATTTGGCAAAGAGACAAATCATACATTTTAGTTTTAAAATTTGATCATTTTTTATTATCTTTATATGGAGCTCTTCTTCTAAAGGAGATCAAAATAATCTGAAAATGTCTACAACCCCCGTCCACGATTGCTGAAGTTCTGAAAAGTGTCTAACATTGTAAATTCAAGCTTATGTCTTTAAATTAAATAAAAATAGAGTAAAACGCTGGGAATATACCATTATGAACTTAAAAATGTGGTGGCTGTACTGTGAAATAAAGATTATTATACCCCTACCCCTCCACTCTTTTAACCAACAAATTCCTGTGGGAATGTGTAATTGTAAAAGTCTTAAGATTTGCATAAATCAAACAACTACATTATGGATCCAAAAACACTATTTTTATACAAGTCATTTTTAAACAGGAGGAGCTCAAGTCAACCAAAACATGGCATCACCTTTTCTTTTACATATATATATATGTACATTGGCGTCCGATCCTATGTCTAAAGTGAACGCTACCATAACCACTGACAACATATCCAAGATTTAAAAACCAAAACCAATAATTTAAGTGGAAGAAATACTCGACCTCTGATCATATGACTGAAGTGAATACTGCCATGTCCACTGACAACTTATCCAAGATGGGAAAACCTGTAAGGTCCACAAACATTTTAATGCCTTCAAAAGAAATACAAAATACAAATCAAAACTTTTGGTTTGGAATTTATAATTTGGAAAAAAAGAATAATTGTTTTTCATGAGTTAGATGTTAGTTACTGTTTTTTTTTTTCAATCTGATTTTTTTATGAGTAATAAATTTTAAGGAGACGAACTAACTCTGAATCAACACAATCTCCAAATCCTTTCCCAAATCTATCCACTCTTTTTCGAAATCTTCAAATGTCTTTGAAGGCGATGTATCTTTAAAGAAGACTCCCGCTATATCGTCTGTTTTGAATTTTTTTCTGCATTCAGTGATTCATTTTTTCCCCATTTATTTATTAGATTTATTGGGGGGTATTTGGGGTTTGACGATTTTCATTACATCTTTGTATTTTATTGACAATGTCCACCACTTCAATCAACACACTTTCTAAGTCCTACATTTTCAATATAATCACTGAAGTTTTAGTTAACATACACTTACAAAGTTAAACAACACACCTGAAAACTTAATTTTTTTTCCTCGTCTTTAGCCCCCACCCATTCCCAATTTTCAATATATATCCTTTGTCTAATACAAGAACTTGTTCATTAATTCCTGAATATAATTAACAACATTGAAGTTTGTAAGAGGTCCACATGGACCCTGTCCCCAACCTCATACAAATCACTCTTCTCGTTTCTCTTCAAAAAGACATAAATTCCGCTGATTCCAGAAGCCTGGCGACAGACTTTGAAAGTACGCTGATGTCTTGTTCGTCAGTGGGGTAGCTCCGATTGTAGGTACCGATTATGCAGACACTGGGCTGTATACTGGTGAGGTGAATGCCTGACTCTGGATCGTGAAAGGAATCATCGGTGTAATCGTAGTATTGTGAGATATCGGTGATACTGAAACAATCCTGGGGCGGATCCAGTCCTGTGACCTGGTATTCCCACGAACTTGGCGAGGTTACCTGACCCCCCCCCCCTTCTTTACTGGCACCTTGCATCTGATATTTCTGATATGTCTACAGAGCACTGCTCTGATGACCCAGATAATACTCAAGGTGGTCAGAAGCAGTAAGATGGTGATGGCTACACCCATGATATCATCAACTGAAATTATTCATAAAATTTGTAAAAACCTTAATTGATATTGTAAACCCCAGTGCTTTGACACTGTCTCTTAGTCAACGTATCATCAGAATACTTCATAAGTTTGCGAATCTGTTCGACATCCACTGTAATCCTCGACACCAGATTTCGTTAAAGCTAAAACTGTGACTTGAAGTCGAAGATCTGTTTTTTTCATGAATTCTCTTTAATTTGTTCAGTTTCGTAGGGTCTGTTCACCTACCTGACTTTTACGAGAAGGACTGACTTCTACAGTTGACTCTCTTCTTGGACATTGAAATATGCATAATGTACGGAGGTACAGAATTGAGAAAACATAAGAAAAGATATCAAGTGTTTATGGGTATGGTATTAGGGACACTTACATGTGAAGGCTTGGAGCTGAGGGTAGGTTGTTTGTCGTTTTCTTCAAGGACAACTTATACAGTGTATGTGCATTGAAATAAATTACTTTCGTTTGATTAAATGTTGAGCTAAATATTTAAATCGTTAAAGATTTCCTAATGTAAAAGTAAGCCATCATCTGTAAAAGTCGACGCTTTATGTACAAATCCATTTACAAAAGATGTAATTGGCTTTATAGAGAATTAGGTAGCATGGTAAAATTCAACATCTTTAATTCTGTGCATACCTTAGGACACTGATGTTTATCCTTTGTAAACTAGGAAAATTAATATTCGTATTTAATTTGATGATGAATAAAAAATATATTTCAATAATGACTGCTGCATGTATACCTTTATAGATATGGATGTTTTTATTTTTGGATGTATTTAAAAATGGCGGAGGGTCAATTATAGATTTATGACGCAAGGTTGTGCAATTCATAAAATGACATCTGAGCATGCGCCATCTACGGAATCTATAATTAGCAATTCATAAAAAAATGACAACTGAGTACATGCGCCATCTATCAAAAATAAAGGAGTTTTTAGTAAGATTATGTCATTCATTAAAAAAATGACACCTGAGCATGCGCTATCTATCGGAGTAAAGTGGGCATTACGTTAGCATAAATTAACAAGAATATATAAAAGTTTCTACGGTTTGAATTATCAATGTGTTAAAAAAGATGGCCATTAAATTGTCATTGAGAACACAAGAAGAAATCCCTCCGCAGACAGAAGACTGGGATGAGGAACTGAAATTTGTACAGCGCCCCCAGGAAGGATGGTTTGGGAGAACGGGGAAAACGTTTTTACGTTTTGTGTCTCGCCAACAGAAGAGGAAGAAAAAAAAGAAACGTAATGGCACTCAGTTCCATTACGAAAAAAAAACACGGCCGTTTTCACGGCCACCCACATTCTACGAAAAGATATCTAAAACAGTCAGAAACAAATGTGAGTGTTTGTTATATTTTTTCGTCTTTCGATTCTTTAAAATTTACTCAAAACTTCCTACTTTGAAACGTTTAAGATTTTTTAGGAAGTTTGATTCAAATGTTAAAATTTCTAAAAACTTGATACTTAAAGATTTTAGAATTTTAATTTAAAATATCCAAAATTTGAAAACTGAGTATAGCATTTCATATTTTGGATATTTTGAATTAAATTTCTTTAAAAAAACCTCAAAAATGTACAAACGTGTTTTGTTTATTTAAAAGTTGAGTTTCTTAAATCAAAAATTCTATAAAAAAAAATCTAAAAACGTTTGAAAATAGGAAGTTTGAATTAAATTCTAAATAATAACGAAAATGTTATAGAATTTTAGATTGTTTAGCGTAAACTTTATCAACTAACGGTAGATAACAAACTCAAACTATTAAATTTCATTCATCGTTTTCGGTAATTTGAAGTTTAAAATATTTAAGGTAAACAATAGGCCCAAGGGCCTTGAATCGCTCTTTTGATAAATTGTACAACCTATCACTTGTATTTGAAGCCTCTAACCCTAAAGTATCATAAGACCCAAGTTACATCACCTGACAAAGTTTGATGATTCTTAGCCAATTAGGACTACTTTTTGGTCTACAGTCTTGGAAAATCCAAGATGCATCAACTGACAAAGTTTGATTATTCTAAGCCAATAAATACTTAAATATAGGCATAAAATGTCGAAAGTAGGTCATCATGACCTACTTTTTAGTCGACATTTTTCAGAGTCCCAAGATGCATCTACTAAGTTTGATAATTCTAAGCCAATAAATTCCTGAGATATTCAAAGGTAGGTCACAGTGACCTACTTTGTGGTCGACATTCTCCGAAAACCCAAGATGCATCAACTGACAAAGTATGATGATTCTAAACCCATAAGTGCCGGTAAATACTTAAATATAGCCATAAAATTCGAAAGTAGGTCACTGTGACCTACATTTTGGTTGACATTTTTTAGAGTCCCAAGATGCATCTGCTGACCAAGTTTTATAATTCTAAGCCAATAAATATATGAGATATTCAAAAGTAGGTCACCGTGACCTACTTTCAGGTCAACATTCTCCGAAAAACCAAGATGCATCAACTGACAAAGTATGATGATTCTAAATGGAAAAGTACTAGAGATACATAAATATAGCCATAAAATGTCAAAAGTAGGTCACTGTGACCTATTTTGTGGTCGACATTCTCCAAAAACCCAAGCTGCACCAACTCACAAAGTTTGATGATTCTAAGCCAATAAGTACCGGAGATACTTAATAATAGCCATAAAATGTCGAAAATAGGTCACTATGACCTAATTTTTGGTCGTCACTCTCCGAAAGCCCAAGATGCATCAACTCAAAAAGTTTGATGATTCTAAGCCAATAAATACCTAAGATACTTAAATATAGCCATAAAATGTCAAAAGTAGGTCAACGTGACCTACATTTTGGCAGACATTTTTTAGAGTCTCAAGATGCATCTCCTGACCAAGTTTGATGATCGTAGGTCTGAAGGTAATCAAAATATGCCTTTTTAACAATTTGAAAACAAATGCCTGCAAAATTCTAAAAGTAGGTCACAGTGACCTACTTTTTCTTAAATATGTTTTAAGGTCCCAAGATGCAGCAAATTACAAGATTTGATGATTCTAACCCTTTCAGTGCCTGAAATAATAGGATTAAATGTTTTAAAAAGGATAAGTCATAAAGTTCAAAAAGTAGGTCACGGTGACCTACTTTTAAGTTGACGTTGTTCAAGGACCCAAGATGCATCAACTGACTAAGTTTGATGATCATAGGCCGTAAAGTGTCCAAATTATGCCTTCAAATCAATTTGAAAACAAATGCCCACAAAATTAAAAAAAGTAGGTCACCGTGACCTACTTTTGAGTTAACATGATGTGAAGTCCTAAGATGCATCAACTTACAAGATTTGATGATCTTAGTCCTTATAGTAAGCAAAATATAAACATTTTTATTAATTGTAAATTTAGGTCAACTTTAAAGTGACCTTGAGACCACGCCCTTTGCCCCAGGGTCATGCCTTGAACAATTTACAATCTTCAACATATCCTGATCCTTGTATGTAACTTTGGTGAAAATCTGCCTACTAGTGGTTCTGGAGAAGAAGATTTTTTAGCAACCAATACTTTTGGTTTTGTTTTCCTGATTATCTCCCCTTGTTTTAGGGTCCCAACCCTTATTTTAGTATAAATGGTAGCCCTTGGGCCAAGGATACCCTGTGACAAATTTGACACTGATTGGCCAAGGGGTTCTTGAGTTATGGCCCATATTCTAAAAAGTTAACGCACACCGCACGACGCACACCGCACAAATGGCCATAGCATTAGCTCTTTGAGCCTTTGGCTCAGAAGAGCTAAAAATCTATATAACTCAAAATGTTAAACCTTTTTTTTTTGGAAATTTGAAATTTTAGATTTTTGAAATAAAAACATGAAAATTTCAATATACCAAATCAGTTTGAGTCTTTTTTTTAAGTTAGATATTTTAACTATTATATAAACACTCTAAAACTCTAAATAATTTTAGAAAAATTGAATTGTTAAGTGTTACACGGGCCATAATGGTTCGTAGAGTTAAAACATTAAGCTGTGATTTTCTAATGATATCATTTTCTAAATAACAAAAATTATATCTTTTATGTGTAAACTTTCTGAACAAACGGTAGACTAAAAAACTATTAAATGTCCATTTATCGTTTTTCGTTAATTTGAACATTGAAAATTGACTTTAATTTATTTCAAAAATCTTTTATTTTTTAAATTTCATGAAAAAAATACGGTAAAATGATATAGAAAAAAGATCTGTTTATAAAAATGAAACAAAATATTTTTTTTTTTGCTAAAATGATTTACTTTGAAAAAAATTAACAAGATTAAAAAAATGAATGTATACATTAGTTATTACTTTCTAGATATAAACTTTGTGTATGAATGAAACAAAAAGACAATCATATCAAAAGAATGTAACGTATTATTTCACAACTCTTTTGAAATATAAACAATCGGTAAAAATACATGAATATTTTTAGAAATGATGTACACAAGGGTTTCATATAAAATCTGGTGAAAAAAAGAAATTATCGAATCAATTGACCGTCAAGAAAAAAAAAAGGTACGTTTTTTTGTGAAAATCTATATAAAGAAGGATAGATAACTCTACATACTTTACATTTGATATGAAGTATGATAACTCCTCTAATTCCTCGCTAATTTCACAAAGTCTGTTCTCTAATTCCTGTCTTTGATGTTCTAAATCACTCTTTCTCGATAACAATGTTTGAATTATTTTTTTGTCTTCATCTTCATCAATTTCCATAAGTTCTTCCTCTCTGACTTCCTCTTCCTCTCTAACTTCCTCCTCCTCTTTGTCTTTTTCATCCTCTCTATTTATTTCTCCCTCTCTGTTTTCTTCTCCCTCTCTGACTTCTTCCTCTCTGACTTCTTCCTCATCTCTGACTTCTTCTTCCTCTCTGACGTCTTCCTTCTCTCCGTACTCTCTCTCCTCTCCGTTGTCTTCCACTTCTTCTTCTTTTTCCTCTTTTCTGTCTTCTGCAGTTTCTTTTGGAATCCTTTTTTGTTTACTACAATTATAGGAAATTACCGATAATAAGATTTTGTAAATGAATTGAGTTGTTAAAGTTTAAGTCTGATTACAACTTTTTTTTTTGATAATTTTTCACACTTGTATCAAAAGAAAAATAAGTTATCAAAATAAATATCCTTCAGTTTATTACATACCTTATAATTAACGCAACTTTAATTTCATCATCATTCTGTAGGTCATTCATGGTCCTGAGAAAAAAGAGAATAAACAAATTATAATTTTAAACTTTTAAACAGTTTGAATTATAATTTGTGTTCAATTTTTAAAAAAAAAATTGTGATTTTATTAAATTTTTTTTCAATTTACCTTAACGTGAATTCCATCCTTTCTTTTGAGTTTTAATAGCCGATAAAAAAAACGGTAAGGGAAGGTAATAAAAGCGGTAGGGAAGGAACTTTGGATATAATTTGCTTATTAATATTTTTTGCCATAAAACCCACCCCCTCCCCATTTTTTTCCTTTAAATCATGATTGGGGGATATAAAGTTTACAGAGATAGACATGTGTAGCGTTGCTTAAACATTGTTAAATTTCCCTCCAAAATCATAAATAGCCGTTTTACTCTATCAGTTATGAAACACACTTTTATTTTTAAAAAGATTTATTACAACAGTTTGTTGATTGATCGTTTTTTTTTATTGTACAAAATATCGCCATGTCATTTTTTTATTGATCTTTATATATATAATGACATAGCATACATTCCTATGGTTATGAAGTTTTAAAGTACAGATGTGATTGATGACACCGAGAACTGTTCCGTGTTGACCGAAAGAGCGCCAACATACCGGTCTTTTTATGGCTTTATTTTAATGTTATATACAATGAAAATATTTACACTGGTTCTGACTGCACAAATGATGTGCACAGGTGTTATCTATATAAAAGTTTTTTTTAAAAACCGATCATTTCAATAAAAAAAAAATTACCTTTTAACCTGAATGACCTCATTATTACGATCGTTTTATGTAGCACGGACAGTGTTGAATTAACACATTTTGTTGACTCTGTTGCCGAAAAAGGCTACGACCTATACAAAAATTAAGAGGATACATTGCATTTTTCTACGATGCAATCAATTTTTTCTCTCATTCTCCCATTCATCATACCTCCGATTCTCAGAGGATTCAATTTTGTTAAAAAGAATCATGTTGACCCAGGGTCAACGCAATTAAAATCTTCAAAAGACAAAGCGGTGTTTTCAATTATAAGACCGGCAGATACATCCGTTACCTTTGATGTCGATTGACCAAACCGGTTGACATTAGTACAAAAAGGAGTATATAAGTATAGGTGAAAAAAAAATCAGTACTGAATTTTATGGCACATTATTAAAACCTTGCTCCTTAAAAGACATTGTTTACTACGCTGCTTTTTTCACTTATTGGGCTATCAGTCCAACTGTGTCCAACACAAAATCGATGTTGCAAGGAATCACTCCGGGGGTACGATTGTCGGAAAAATCTGCGGGGTGACCCGTGTTTCTGCGTGTCCTTTTGTGAGGTGACCCACTCCGACATATTTGTGGAGATAGGACGCACCACCCACACAGTGGTGGTACCCAAGGGGCAGATACACTTCCTAACATCAGGAAAGAGGGTCCGATATTGTCAAAGTAAGTTTGTTTTTTTATTGTCTTGTTAAATCTTTAAGAAAAGATTTATTAAAAAAATCATTGATCCGCCACTGCTGCAGTTTCCGGATCAGGATACCTTATTTGTATCGCATTTAATTTATCAAGATGGAGGAAGAGGTAAAAAAAAACGTCACGCAACTATAGATACATTTTTTTTTTACATCGTTTACACAATGAACACAATTTTTTTGTTTAATTTTTTTTATCCCCCCCCCCGTGGAAAAGAAAGGAGGGGGGTAGGTTTAGAGGATTTTTAAAACAAAAAAAGAAAATTGAGCAGAAGACGCGCAACTGTCAGTTAAACTTCAACTCTTTTAATTAGATAGAACAACACTCATTCAGATTCAAAATTCATTTGAAATTAAAAAAAATTCCATAGAATATATCAAGGTATTATTGTTACACAATATACACATGACATAAGAGAAAGAATTGCATGATTAATAGGAAAAAGACATAAGAGGAATAAACTACATATACACATGACCTGACATGGACATAAGTTTTGAGCAAAAATATTTGTTTTATATATAAATATATATATATCATGTTAGTGTAGTAGATGTATTTTTTTTAATAAATCAAATAGTTAGGCATATAAAATAAATCTAAAACCTTTTTATTATTATCAGAAGGTTTTAAGCTATTACAAGCACCCCTTTTAGATCCACCTACACATTTTTTTTACATAGACATTTCATACATTGGTCATACACTTGAATTCTATTGGTCAGGAGGTTTTATATTGCCCAGAGCAAATATTACCAAGAATTTGAATCTACTACTCATTTAGAAAGTTCTCTGGAAAATTTTATGTAAATATATTCCTTTTTTCTGACACAAATTCCCAGACAAAGATAGAGACATAATCTTATCATCACTGATTTATAATTACATAGTTATTAGTCAGATGGGCTTGGATCCATAAAATCCATATCATTTGAATTATTTCTGCTGGGGATTTTCCCATTACATATATATGCATACTTATATCATATATGAAAGAACACTGTTTACATATCAACAGATACAACTTTAATTTTACTATTTTTTTTTTACAGAAAAAAATATTTCAACCTATCAGAATTTTGAGGGCACCTCCCTCCCCTCAACCGGCACCACCGCCACCATACAGAGAAAAGAGGAGGAGACTGTCGCTCTCGCAACCAGGGAGGGTGGTGGTGGCACAACAGGCAGCACTTCAACCAGAAAAATAGTGGTGCCGCCAGCACCCAAATTACCACCACTGAGGATCCTTCGGGCCCCCTCACCACCACAGAGTTGGATGATATAATTTTAAGTACCCCTGAGAGCCCTAATACTACCTTACTAGTTATAGGTAATTTTTTATGCAAATGTTGATACACATCATCAAAATTAATTGTCTTTAATTATTTCTATACCCATTGTCGACTATATGTTAAAACATTATAAGAA
Source organism: Saccostrea glomerata (assembly GCA_003671525.1). NCBI lineage: Eukaryota > Metazoa > Mollusca > Bivalvia > Ostreida > Ostreidae > Saccostrea > Saccostrea glomerata. The sequence goes on from PRKT01000456.1 coordinate 322,779, forward strand.
AAAAAAGCATCACTTTGATATTAGTCAGAGAGCAATAGCATAAGCTGGTTTAAATATAAGAAAACATGTTCAAACTGAGCCTTATTAATTTGCATTAAGGAAGTGGATTGTAGAATGCATCTTTTGCATTTCTGTCACTAACTACAGAGGCATATCTTGAACCCTGTCAACTAAACAAACTTTAATTTTTTGTTTTTATATATCTTTTCAGGTACTGTTTCCTGTGCCATATGTATTGTCCTGGCCTTAACCTTCGTACATCTGTGTAAGAGAAGACAACGCACTATTATCCAACGAACACCTTCACCTTTGCCAGTGCCACTTCACTTCCACTTACACCACCCTCAAGTATAGACACATCCACCCCCTTGCATACTCCGTCTTTATTTTCTACAAGTGAATCATCCAGTCTGTCTGATGTATCTTTATTTGATGTATCTACTATTCCTGCTGCAGCACCCCTATCTAAACCTAGCTATGAACAAATAGAGTTAACCATTTTTAACCCCTTGAAAAGGGTGACAAGGTCAATGACCAAATGCCAAACTTAAAAGAACATGTTAAGGAAATTTCATTTTTTCTCATTTCTTTTTTTTCATCAAATTTATACAATATCTTGTCGCAAAACCATTATTTTATTTGATTCCTTTGGAAAAAATTATATTTTGTTTACAAAGAAAACAAGAAGTCTCTGTCGAGACTGTAGCTCTACTGGATTGTACTTATCAAAAACCATTGCACTATTTCATGTATCTTTGTGTAGTCTACTTGTGTGCCATCTTATTTTGAAATCAAACTAAAACTGTAGAAGGAGTAGTGGTTTAAAGGAATTTCACAGAACATTCTATTTTTAGTAACCATGGTAACACCGTTCATCGAAATCAAAAACCGATGCACTATTCCATGTATCTTAGTGTAGTTTACTTGTGTGCCAAATTATATTGAAATCAGACCAAAACTGTAGAAGGAGTAGTGTTTTAAATGACAAGTGTTGTAAAGGAATTTCACACAGAATTTTTTTTTGGCATAACCCTGCGCTTTAACAAGTACTCCTCTGACCCCCAACTGTCAGCACTATAATAACCGTGCTTGATCACGGTCTGAAAATCTTTGATACAATCTGCTTTGCGATCAAACCATTGACTTTCTCATAAAACCCAAGTTTTCTTTTCAGACTCTTTCGGTAATCTTAGTGCACTCCAGGCGACAATTTCCCATTTGTACTGTGTCCTTTGACTGTCCATAGTGAAATAAATGCTTAAGCCAGTAGAAGAGTTATTTTTATTAGTAAAAACGCATTTTCATTGGACTAAGTGTCAAAAAATAAGTACGTAAATTAAATTCAAACTTGCACACTGATCAAATGGGGGCGTTTTAAAATGGAAGAGTCAATATGTTCAACAGATGTTTTCAAATATTGCCATTGCATTCTTCTCATTTGTATTCCCTCAAAAGTAGGTAAAACGTCTTGAAAACGCCGAATATCAATCAGTCTGTTTTGATTTAAGCTACATATAGAAACATAAACATCGTTAGTAAGGGGAAACTGGTCAGTATACGAGCACATTGGAAAAGTTTTGTTATTATCATTTTTCCATCTTACGATATCCGTGGTTAAATCAATGCCGTTTTGTCTTTTCTCCAACCATAGGAGATTGACACAAAGCAACACAAGAACTGCCATTAAAATGATAAACATTGGAATCATCCACACTTTGTCCCTCCAACAACGTTTGATTGATTGATTGTATATAGTTTAACGTCCCTCTCCAGAATATTTCACCGACAACGTTTGAGTGTTGTTCTACATTCTTCATCACAAGTGTTATCAATCAAATTTGACATAACCGCAACACTCTCCATTTTCATTTTTTTTTCTACCCCAACTCTTTCTTGGCCAGTTCAAAAGACTGAATGAAGAATTGACAATCCCTTTTATTCTTTTATACTCCTCATAAAGTAGCATTGGTCATAAACACCGACCAATTACTTTAGACACTCTATCTATCACTTCACTCTGTGTATTTTTTATTTTAAATCATATAAATAGAATTTCGGGTGTTTTAATTATAGATTTAGGACATATATCTATAATTATACATTTCTCATACGTTTGTGCGATGGCGCATGCTCAGATGTCATTTTATGAATTGCACAACCTTGCGTCATAAATCTATAATTCGCCCTCCGCCATTTTTCAATACATCCAAAAATAAAAACATCCATATCTATAAAGGTATACATGCAGCAATTATACCCCTACCCCTCCACTCTTTTAACCAACAAATTCCTGTGGGAATGTGTAATTGTAGAAGTGTTAAGATTTGCATAAATCAAACAACTATACATTATGGTTCCATAAACACTATTTGTTATACAAGTCATTTTTTAAAAGGAGGAGCTCAAGTCAACCGAAACATGACATCACCTTTTCTATTACCTTGGCGTCTGATCCTACATATATGTCTAAAGTTAACGATACCATAACCACTGACAACTTATCCTAGATGGGAAAACCTGTAAGGTCCACCAACATTTTAATGCCTTCAAAAGAAATACAAAATACAAACTTTTGATTTTGAATTTTAATTTGGAAAAAAAAATATTTTTTATTATTACATGAAGAAAGATGTTATTAATGTTTTTTTCAATCTGATTTTTTTTTATGAGTAATAAATTCTAAGGAGACGAACTAACTCGGAATCAACTAACTCGGAATCAACTCAATCTCCAATCCTTTCCCAAATCTATCCACTCTTTTTCGAAATCTTCAAATGTCTTTGAAGGCGATGTATCTTTAAAGAATTCCACCGCTGTATCGTCTGTTTTTTTTTATGTTTTTTTCTGCATTCAGTGATTAATTTATTACCCATTTATTACCGGCCGCCAGGAGGCGGTCGGTTATATGATATGAAAGTTTTAAGTCGCTGTGCGTTTCTGCGGAGTTAACAATTTAAATAAAAATATTCAACATCATATAACGCCGGCGATATAATATTAAACAAAGATTGTCTAAATATTTAGGAAAAAGCACAATAATCGTAAAATTTAATTTTATAAATAATGGGGTAAATATTTCATCCAATCCTGAATGACAAACTTTGATATAACTGAGGTGCGGAGAAAATTAGTACGAGTGTTAGGCATAGTCTAAAACAAAGACCGCGTTGTAAATCAACAATTTTCCTTTTTCTTTTTAAAACAGGATCTGCTGTATTAATTTGAAATGAAGTGTATATTTAAACATTTCCTATGGATGTTTTTCAAAAATGTGATGAAATATTGATTTCTTAAAAGCAAAGAATATTACGACATGTTGGTCCAGGAGACTAGGATAGAGCGCGTTTTACAATGTGCAAAACATTTTCCCGCCACATCTCAACACCAAAACAAAGAGATTGAAAGAGAAGAAATGTAGTGGTGGATCTAGAAGGAGTTGGGAGGGGGGGTTAACATCCTCTAAGAGAGAGCGAGGAGCCCCACATGTTATATATTTGTTGCGTTCGCGAGGAGCTCACATGTTATATATTTGTTGCGTTTTTATTAAGGTAAAACTATAATTAAGTTTAAACTTTAGTTTTTGTACTTTTTATGTAAAAACTACTTAAACAGCAATTTGTACCAAACAGTAGCTGAGTGCAGAGACGAAGAGGACTATGCATAGTGTATATATTTGCCTATACATGTAATATTGTACATGCATTATGCAATCGGCATTGTCGCATGCATTTTTTTCATGTTTTTTCATCATAAATATAAGAATTTAAAAAAAAAAACCCAGCAAATTTCAGTTTCTGAAAGGAACTTCAACAGTTATATAAATTGGTTTGCGGCCGATTTTTGACGCTTGCGTCAATAAGTCAATAAGTTTCTTGTTCATTACATTTATGGGGGGTATTTGGGGTTTGATGATTTTTATTACATTTTGTGGGTTGGAAAAAATGGGTTGCTTGAACAAAACAGCCAACAAGTTCAATTGGTTTTATTCAAGTTATTTTGGTAGACATCTTTGTATTTTGTTGACATTGTCCACCACTTCAATCAACACACTAAATTTCTAACTCCTACATTAACTCCAGGAAAGAATAAAAATACTCACGGGCAGGGCAACCTTCCCAGCTGCACACAAATGGTTGTTAATTTTTCAATTATTTCTCTAACATCATCACAAATACAATGCCTTAAAAAAGAAATAAATATCGCTGAAAAGAAGTTTCGAATATTTTTTTTTCCAACTAAAAAAAGGAAAATCATTAAGTACCTCTCCATGTTGAAAGGTGGGGTGGTCCAAAAAAAGGAGTGAAGCTTTAGCGCGTTTCCCGTCTTTTTTTATATGGTGAAGAGTCAGTGTTAATAATTTTTACTGAATTTTGATGAGGAAAGGGTATCTTAACAATGAAAAATAAAAAGAATTATTTTTTCTTCATTTTTAAAGGAAAAATGTAAAATTCCTAAAGATGACATAATATGGTAAAACTATGTCATACAGGACCCCTCCCCATGTAATCGAAATAACTCGTGAGTCAGAGATTGAGCAAAATAAATAGGAAAATGCTGGAACACCCCAGACAATAAGAGATAAAGACAATTAATAAAAAAATTTCTGATACGGGTGATAATGAATCAATTAAAAGGACACGTTAACTGTGTTAGTAGGTAATCATTGCTTGAATGTACTTCGTGTCCCATTTCTATATAATAAACCAGAAGACTGGGATCTACTGGTTTGTACTTACAATAAAGAAAGAGATAAGTAGCAGCTGGGCTATAAAACTTCACAAAAGCAATAAATAGAATAATGACAAAAACCGATACACAGAATAATGCATCTTAGTGTAGTCTACTTGTGTGCCAAGTTATATTGAAATCAGACCAAAACTGTAAAAACTGTAAGAGGAGTAGCATTTGAAATGTATTTCAAAGAAATTTCTTTTTTTAAGTAACAACAGCAACACCATTGATTGAAACAAAAACCTATATACAGAATTATGTATCTTAGTGTAGTCTACTTGTGTGCCAAGTTATAATAAAATCAGACCAAAACTGTAGGAGGAGTAGCATTTTGAATGACTGTTCATCGAAATCAAAAACCGATACACAGAATTATGTATTTTAGTGTAGTCTACCTATGTGCCAAGTTATATTGAAATCAGACCAAAACTGTAGGAGGAAGAGCATTTTGAATGATTTTCACAAAAATTCTATTTTTAGTAACAACGGCAACACCGTTCATCGAAATCAAAAACCGATACACAGAATTATGTATCTTAGTGTAGTCTACTTGTGTGCCAAGTAATATTGAAATCAGACCAAAACTGTAGGAGGAGTACCATTTTGAATGATTTCTCACAAAAATTCTAGTTTTAGTAACAACGGCAACACTGTTTATCGAAATCAAAAACCGATGCACAGAATTATGTATCTTAGTGTAGTCTACGTGTGTGCCAAGTTATACTGAAATCGGACCAAAACTGTAGGAGGAGTAGCATTTTAAAAAATTGTTTACAGACGGACAGAAAGACAGACAGACAGACAGACGGACGGACGACGGACGCATTCCTATCGCATAAGCTCTTCTGGTCTCTGACCAGTAGAGCTAAAAACATTACAGTCATTTACCATTCCAAAATTTGTATAAGCGGTTGTAATTATCAAAAAAGATTTTATTTCTTCCGATTTTACATGGATTCAAAAATTATATTCTGGTTGATGACCACTTCTTTGGTGTATTGGTGTGGTGTATTGGAGCGATCTTTCTTTGAACGCTACCATAACCAAAGACAACATATTCAAGATTTAAAAACCAAACCAATAAATTAAGTGGAAGAAATACTCAGATGCATGACCTCTGATCATATGAAACTACCATGTCCACTGACAACTTATCCTAGATGGGAAAACCTGTAAGGTCCACCAACACTTTAATGCCTTCAAAAGAAAAACAAAATACAAATCAAAACTTTTGATTTTGAATTTATAATTTGGAAAAAAAAAAGAATAAATTTTTTTTTATTATAAAGATGTTATTAATGTCTTTTTTCAATCTGATTTTTTTTATGAGTAATAATTTTTAAGGAGACGAACTAACTCGGAATCAACTTACTCGGAATCAACACAATCCCCAAATCCTTCCCCAAATCTATCCACTCTTTTTCGAAATCTTCAAATGCCTTTGAAGGCGATGTATCTTTAAAGAATTTCCCCGCTTTATCGTCTTTATTGAATGTTTTTGTTTTTTTTGCATTCAGTGATTAATTTATTACCCATTTATTTATTACATTTATTGGGGGGGGGGGGGGGGGCTTCATTACATTTATGGGGGGTATTTGGGGTTTGATGATTTTTATTACATTTTGTGGGTTGGAAAAAATGGGTTTCTTGAACAAAACAGCCAACCAGTTCAATTGGTTTTATTCAAATTATTTTGATAGACATCTTTGTATTTTATTGACATTGTCCACCACTTCAATCAACACACTAAGTTTTTAACTCCTACATTTACGATATAATCACTGAAGTTTGAGTTAACATACACTTACAAAGTTTAACAACACACCTGAAAACTTTTTTTTTTCCTTGTCTTTAGCACCCACCCATCCCCAATTTTCAATATATCCTGTGTCTAATACTAGAACTTGTTCATTAATTCCTGAATATAATAAACAAACATTGAAGTTTGTAAGAGGTCCACATAGACCCTGTCCCCAACCTCATTCAAATCACTGAGTTTCTCTTCTATAAGACATTAATTCTGCTGGTTCTAGAAACCTGGCGACAGACTTTGAAAGTACGCTGATGTCTTGTTTGTCAGTGGGGTAGCTCTGATTGTAGGTGCCGATTATGCAGACACTGGGCTGTATAGCGGTGAGGCGAATGCCTGACTCTGGATCGTCAAAGGAATCATTGGTGTGATCGTAGTATTGTGAAATATCGGTGATACTGAAACAATCCCAAGGCAGATCCAGTCCTGTGACCCGGTATTCCCACGACATTTGCGAGGTTCTCGGGTGGTAAGTCGCCCGCGTTGCGCAGTGGTTAGAGTGTCTGCTCTAGAGTCGCGAAGTATGGAGTCAATCCTTACGTCGCAGGTACGAATCCCACTGCGGGACGTGGAGACCGTTCCTTCGGATGAGACCGTATAAACCGAGGTCCCGTGTCGCAGTAGATGCTGGCACGAAAAAGATTCTTCCCTGCTCAATGGCCGTGAGTGCCGAGTAAAGGACAAAATTTGCAGCTCTCCACCGGCAAATGGTGGCGTCTCAATATGAGTGAAAAATTGTCGAGAGGGACGTTAAACAATATACAATCAATCATGCAATCAATTTCGGGCAGTAACATGAACACCCCCCCCCCTTCTTTACTGGCGCCTTGCATCTGATATTTCTACACTAAAGCACTGCTCAGATCACCCAGATAATACTCAAGATGGTCAGAAGCAGTAAGATGGTGATGGCTACACCCATGAGATCATCAACTGGAATTTATTCAAAAAATTTGTAAAAACCTTAATTGATATTGTAAACCCCAGTGCTTTGACACTGTCTCTTAGTCAACGTATCATCCGAATACTTCATAAGTTTGCGAATCTGTTCGACATCCGCTGTAATCCTCGACACCAGATTTCGTAAAAGCTCAAACTGTGACTTGAAGTGGCAGATATGGTTTTCTCCTTAATTCTCTTCTCTAATTTGTTCAGTTTCGAAAGGTTTGTTCGCCTACCTGACTTTTACGAGAAGGACTGACTTTTACAGTTGACGCTCTACTGAACATTTTCGAAATCTCGTACACCTGACAACGTACTACGGACTGCGGACTTTGCAGATGAGGGAACATGTCAAATGCGTAACTTGAAAAATATACTAAACTACGTTTTGCATTTCTTTTTTTAAATTGATAATCGGAATTCTACTATATGTTCAATTAACATTATATAATTTTATTTTTATAAAACCTTTGCGAACCTACATTAGAGTATTTAAATCTTCTGAACAATATTATTTTAGAAAAACATGCATCGTACATATATTTATTAATACTGTATAATATTCATTATTACAGAAAACATGGATTTAGATATTGTGGCGACAGCGATCCCAGCTTTTGCCTTAAGTCCCCCTGATATTCTGTTAATAAAAGAATTAATATCGATACTGATGTTGATCACAAAACCCCCAGCGGATACATTGGAAGATGCTCTACATCGGTTGTGTAACGCAGAAATAGGTGTCTGGCAAGGAAGAAATGTTTTTGGCAATTTCTCAGAACACCCTTACGGTTTTTTTATTGAAATAACAGGAGAAAGTATTGAAACATTTTTATCCCCCCCCCCCGCAAACGAAGTTTAAGGGGGGTATATTGGAATCACCATGTCCGTCTGTCTGTAGACGAGATTTTGTCCGCACCATTACTCAGAAACTATAGAAAGCATTTGTCTGAAAATTTGTACACATATTATTCATCATATGAAGTTGTGCACCTGATATTTTCATCTTGATTCGATTATTATTTTGAATTTTACAGGTGTTTTTTCATTTTTATTTTGTGGTTTTGTCCTGACCGTTTCTCAGAAACTATTGAAAGGATTAATCTGAAAATTTGAACACTTATTATTCACCATATGAAGGTGTGCACCTGGAATTATGAACTCTTTTTGTTCATTTTTTTGCATTCGACATTTTATTTTTTATTTAATTGACTTGTTCATTTTGGGCTCATGTATAAGGTTTGAGACATAGAATCTAGAATATCTGTACAAAAATACTACAGCTTAAAACTACTCATAAAAACTCTTTAAAAAATCAAGTGTTAAAAACATTTTTTACATTGCACAGAGGATAATGTAATTTCATATGTCTCTTGGGAATAATGACTGGACATGCATCCAGTTAAAGATAAATTAATGAGTTTGGTGTGGGAAGATGAACATTAAGGCATCTAATTATCAACCATGTGTAATCTCCTGGGAATCGAGCAGTACAAGAATTAAAGATCTCTCTTCTCTTATTCTCTTAATTGTAATTTATTGTCTGTCAAAGCACTTCATTACTGGATGACCAGCTCTTTATTTTCAAAATGAATTCGATAAAAAGTTATCAAGATTTATTTGATTTTGTATAATATGATTTTTTTCACAATTAGTTTGCAGAGTGACATAACACATAATTGCAATATATTTATTTAATGCAGAAATAAAAAAATAAGATAAAAAAAAATAATGTTACAATGAAATTACAATGTATTAGTAATGATGTTTCATTTGGTTGAACCTTTGTTTCATTCATTAAGAAACATGATGAGCAATTATATTTCACTGCAAATTTTTGTAAGTAAATTGTGAGCACCTCTAGATCCATAAAGTATTTTTGAATTGACACCTTCTCTGAAAAACCCAGCGGGGGGTATTTGTCCCTATTGGACAGTTCTAGTTAGAACTTATGAAAAAAATTACTAACGTTTTAGGTGCAAACATGAATGGACATAGTTTATCACCAAGAAACCATACATTATTGTCTCTGATATGGTTAAGATGTTACCCATCGTACTGTTTCTTGTCTCAACTCTTTAATGTGAGCATAACAACAATTCATGCGGAAATCAATTAGTTAATGCACGTATTCCATGATGTTGCAAAATCCTTCATCACATGGCCTTCTATGGATGACTTAAGGAATATGATGCATGTGTGGCCAAAATTACCAGACGCAATCGGTGCAATCGACGGTATCTCAGTTGAGATATATTGCCCGAGACTTTAGCCACAACGATTGTATTATTCCGGTCACAGGAAATATCATGCATTACATGCACAGGTAATAATTGACAACTCCGGGTTGATAAGCCACATATAAAGCGGTTTCCTTGGTCATCAAAATGATGCTCAACAATATTCTTTAATGTCAAATAAAATCGGGGAAGAACTTCCTTTCCCAGTTGATTGTTTTATTTTCGGGGAGAAAATATATCTTGATGGGTTGCTGCATGTATACCTTTATAGATATGGATGTTTTTATTTTGGATGTATTTAAAAATGGCGGAGGGCCAATTATAGATTTATGACGCAAGGTTGTGCAATTCATAAAATGACATCTGAGCATGCGCCATCTACGGAATCTATAATTAGCAATTCATAAAAAAAATGACATCTGAGTACATGCGCCATCTATCAAAAATAAAGTAGTTTTTAGCAAGATTATGTGATTCATTAAAAATGACACCTGAGCATGCGCTATCTATCGGAGTAAAGTGGGCATTACGTTAACATAAATTAACAAGAATATGTAAAAGTTTCTACGGTTTGAATTATCAATGTAATAAAAAGAAGATGGCCATTAAATTGTCATTGAGAACACAAGAAGAAGAAATCCCTCTGCAGACAGAAGACTGGGATGAGGAACTGAAATGTGTACAGCGCCCCCCCCCCCCCCCCCCCCCCCCCCCCCCCCCCCCAGGAAGGATGGTTTGGGAGAACGGGGAAAACGTTTGTACGTTTTGTGTCTCGCCAACAGAAGAAAAAGAAACGTCATGGCACTCAGTGCCATTATAAAAAAAAACCACGGCCACCCACATTCTACGAAAAGATATCTAAAACAGTCAGAAACGAATGTCAGTGTTTGTTATATTTTTTCGTCTTTCGATTATTTAAATTTTACTCCAAACTTCCTACTTTGAAACGTTTAAGATTTTTTAGGAAGTTGGAAGTTTGATTCAAATGTTAAAATTTCTAATAACTTGATACTTAAAGATTTTAGAATTTTAATTTAAAATATCTAAAATTTGAAAACTGAGTATAGCATATCATATTTTGGATATTTTGAATTAAATTTCTAAAAAACTCAAAAATGTACAAACGTGTTTTGTTTATTTAAAAGTTGAGTTTTTTAAATCAAAAATTCTAAATTTCTAAAAAAAAATCTATAGCGTTTGAAAGTTGGAAGTTTGAATTAAATTTTAAATAATAACGAAAATTTTATAGAATTTTAGATTGTTAAGCGTAAACTTTATCAACTAACGGTAGATAACAAACTCAAACTATTAAATTCCATTCATCGTTTTCGGTAATTTGAATTTTAGAATATTTAAGGTAAAAAATCTAAATAACTCAAAATGTTAAACCTTTTTTTGGAAATTTGAAATTTAAGATTTTTGAAATAAAAACATGAAAATTTCAATATACCAAATCAGTTTGAGTTTTATTTTGAAAGTTAGATATTTGAACTATTATATCAACACTCTAAAACTCTAAATAATTTTAGAAAATTTGAATTGTTAAGTGTTACACGGGCCATAATGGTTCGTAGGGTTAAAACATTATGCTGTGATTTTCTAATGATATCATTTTCTAAATAAAAAAAATTATATCTTTTAAGTGTTAACTTTCTGAACAAACGGTAGACTAAAAAACTCAAAACTATTAAATTTCCATTTATCGTTTTTCGTTAATTTGAACTTTGAAAATTGACTTTATTTTATTTCAAAAATCTTTAATTTTTTTTAAATTTCATGAAAAAAAATACGGTAAAATGGTATAGAAAAAAGATCTGTTTAAGATGAAACAAAATATTTTTTTTTGCTAAAATGATTTACCTTGAAAAAAAATTAACAAGATTAAAAAAATGAATGTATACATTATTTATTACTTTCTATATATAAACTTTGTGTATGAAAGAAACAAAAAGACAATCATATCAGAAGAATGTAACGTATTATTTCACAACTCTTTTGAAATATTAACAATCGGTAAAAATACATGAATATTTTTAGAAATGATGTACACAAGGGTTTCATATAAAATCCGGTGAAAAAAAAATTATCAAATCAATAGACCGTCAAGAAGAAAGAAAGGTACGTTTTTTGTGAAATTCTATATAAAGAAGGATAGATAACTCTACATACTTTACATTTTATATGAGGTATGATAACTCCTCTAATTCTTCACTAATTTCACAAAGTCTGTTCTCTAATTCCTGTCTTTGATGTTCTAAATCACTCTTTCTCGATAAAAATGTTTTAATTATTTTTTTGTCTTCATCTTCATCAATTTCCATAAGTTCTTCCTCTCTGACTTCCTCCTCTCTATTTATTTCTCCCTCTCTGTCTTCTTCCTCCTCTCTGTTTTCTTCTCCCTCTCTGTCTTTTTCCTCTCTGACTTCTTCTTCCTCTCCGACGTCTTCCTTCTCTCCGTACTCTCTCTCCTCTCCGTTGTCTTCCACTTATTCGTCTTCTTTTCCCTCTTTTCTGTCTTCTGCAGTTTCTTTTGGAATCCTTTTTTGTTTACTACAATTATAGGAAATTACCGATAATAAGATTTTGTAAATGAATTGAGTTGTTAAAGTTGAAGTCTGCTTACAACTTTTTTGATAATTTTTCACACTTGTATCAAAAGAAAAATAAGTTATCAAAATAAATATCCTACAGTTTATTACATATCTTATAATTATTTCATCATCATTCTGTAGGTCATTCATGGTCCTGACAAAAAAGAGAATAAACAAATTATAAATTTAAACCTTTTAACAGTTTGAATTATAATTTGTGTTAAATTTTTGAAAAAAAAATTGTGATTTTATTATATTTTTTTTCAATTTACCTTAACGTGAATTCCATCCTTTCTTTTTAGTTTTAATAGCCGATAAAAAAAGCGGTAAGGGAAGGTAATAAAAGCGGTAGGGAAGGATCTTTGGATATAATTTGCTTATTTATATTTTATGCAATAAAACCCACTCCCCTCCCCATTTTTTCTTTAAATCATGATGGGGGGATATAAAGTTGACAGAGATAGACATGTGTAGCTTTGCTTAAACATTATTAAATTTCCCTCCAAAATCATAAATTTCGTTTTTACTGCAGTAAAAACTATCGAATTAGAAGCCGTTTTACTCTATCAGTTACGAAACATACTTTTTATTTTTAAAAGATTTATTACAACAGTTTGTTGATTGATCGTTTTTTTAATATTGTACAAAATATCGTGATGTCATTTCTTTTTATAGATCTTTATATATAATGACATAGCATACATTCCTATAGTTATGAAGTTTTAAAAACAGATGTGATTGATGACACCGAGAACTGTTCCGTGTTGACCGAAAAAAAAGAGCGCCAACAATACCGGTCTTTTTATGGCGTAATATTAATGTTATATACAATGAAAATATTTACACTGGTTCTGACTGCACAAGTGATGTGCACAGGTGTTATCTATACAAAAGGTTTTTAAAAACCGATCATTTCAATTAAAAAAAAATTACCTTTTAACCTGAATGACCTCATTATTATGTTCCCCAAACGGAGTTTGGGAACATATTGTTTTACTTTTTTTCTGAATTTTCTTCTCCGGTACTTTTTTTGTCCGCGAGTGTTCTCGTAAACTACTCATCCGATCTAGGTGAAACCTTTTTAGGGTCACTAGGTATGTTATGTAGATGTGCGGAACGAAGGTCATTTTGCGCGCACATGCGTGCATGTGCGCACACGTGTAACGCGTGAAATGACCAATATGATAGATATAGCCGTAACCTTTTGAATTTTTTATGAAATGCTTTGAAACTCATAATATAAGGATATAATAGTAGAATAGACATGATAACATGGTCAAAATAGCAAGATCTCATGCGCATGTACGTGCGCTTCGTTCCGATTGGTTGAAACAAAAGTCTTTATATCTTTTTTGTTTTCTGACAAAATCCTTTGAAATTTTGAACATAGTCATACATTATGAAGATCTACAGCATGATATATAGGAATAATCATGAACCCACGCACATGCACGTTAGCTGCAATCTGATTGGCTAAAAGTTTAAATGCCTAAAACTTTCTTAGTTCTCAATAATACAGGGTGAAATTTCGAATTTGAATAGATATAATTAATGCCTACATTATTCTACCATCAAAAGTAAATGCAAGGACGTCATGCACATGCACGTACACACAATGCGTTAAACGACAGTATACTTAAGTCTTTTGATGTTCATGCAGAATTAAGAACTTATAGATGTAAAGACATGTAACATACTGAAGCAGATCTTTTTACCCTTGACCTTGATACTTAGGTCAAGGTCACTAGTAACCTGAATAAATGTTGATATTAAGCTATTTATCAAAATGACCTTGACCTATGAACTTGAAATCGACCTTAACCTTTGACCTTAACCCAAGGGTAGAAAGAACCCCCCCCCCCCCTCACACAAAGTAAAGAATCGCTGTAAAGCTAAAATTACACCTCGGACCCACATAACATTTCAAGGAAACTGCAGAAAAGAGCTCGAGGAAAGAGTATTAAAATATTTGATGTGAGTTTCCAAAGTATATAGAAATTGTTAATTTAATTAATTACAAATCCTGTCGTGTTTGAAATTAAAGTACAAGCGTTAAAAGAAAGACAACTTGTGAACAACTTGAGACGAGTGTACATACTCGAACTTTTTTCATTTTTCTACAAGTTCTCAATCTGTTGCAAAATACTGAATTTGCTTACCAATACCTTGTAGGTGGAGATTCACTTTAATTGCCCTTGTAATAGCTGAACTGGATGGCGTCTTGTCCTCTCTGGTACCTGGTACTTCTCTTTCAAAAAACTGGGTCATTTTAAGATTGGAAGTTAAATCAAAATTGTACACTGTTGTACGCATGCGTGATCGTAAAATGAAAATCGTTAAAATGTACACCATTTATATAGTATACAAGTACGTAAATACATTGTCACTGAACTTTATTTGGTAAAGAAATTTTTTAAAATTTGTTTATGAAAGAGCGAATTATGTCCTGTGAATAAAAATCATTCCCCTACAGTTCTATAAAGTGTATTGTTACAAGATGCTTACTTAATTATGTGAAAATAAGTTTATAAACAGTAAATAAAACTTATACAATATAACTTACATAAACAGCTAATCAGTTAAGAACTAAAAAGAAGAGGGATTGTACCTTGTGAATGTAAATTATTCACCTATGGTCCTATAAAGTGCAATGCTAGAGGACCATAGAGGATGCAGTATTTCGAAACCACTGACACTGTCAGTAGTAAGGGTATGTGTCCGAGGTCTACGCGGTCAGACCTTGGCCTAGATACAGGAGTCAAGGTCATTGTCCTTGATAACCAGGTCATCTAGATATGTGGATCGACAAACCAGGTCACCTTGATATGTAGGTCATCTTGAGAAAATAAGGTCGGGGTCAACAACCTTAACAGGCAGGTCACCTTGATAAAATAGGTCACCTTGATAAAATAAGGTCACCTTGATAAATAGCCTTTGATATATAAGGTCACCTGGATATATGAATTCGTCTGAGGTCACCGTTTTACACTCAATTACTAGGTCACCTTCACTAGGTCACTTCAATATACAAGGGGGTCACCTGGATAACAGGGTCAGGGGACCCTAATATAAATATAAAGGAGGAATAAAATATACCACATGCTTATACTACTGGGAAATAGTCATTTCTAAAGAAGAAAAGGGCATCCACGGATTTTCCCTTGTAAGGTATGTATTTTTATTACGATTTTTTTTCCTTCAAAAATTCTCAAGCCCAGAGAAAACAAAACTAACACAAAAGTGCAAAGCTGTTCTGAGATTTATTGTACTCTAAATTTCAAAAGTTGATACAGATCATTTTTTAAGAACACAATATGGCCTAAATTATTTCTTTATTTTCAAAGTGGAGTAAACTTCACCCGTTTTTTTTCTCGTTCATCTCCGTGCTTGTCGGATAAATAATTTATTATTATTTGACTTTGAGCCATGTCATCGGCGATCCTTTTTTGAAGATTTTTTAAAAGTTTAAATTCATGGGAAGGTTCCGAAAATCTTCTTTCTAGTGCTGTCATCTTCTTATTATTCCTTCTGTAAGAAATATGATTTTAGTAGTAACTAAAGGAAGGTGAAAATTCTTTTTTATGAAGATTATTTTTAAAGGTATATATAGGTATACTCAATTTGAACCATTAAAAAAATGACGATGAAGATCCAAACATTCCTCAGAGTTCTGAATGCAGTAACAGTACTAACTTGATGACGCAGCCTCTATAAATAAAGAATGGACTTCACATAATCATCATAAACACCAGTCCCTAAGTTTATAATTTTTAAAGTTCGTCATACTGACAAAATTTCAGTCTGATTTCTAACATCAAGAAATTGCAGCAAATTATAGTGTGTGTGTGTATATCTTTAAAGTAATTAAGGTATCCGATCCGTAATGAAGGGATAATTATCCAAATGTACTTAAACGGCTATAGTTCGGTAAAGATATAAGTAAAGTGAACCAAATTTACAGGTATGATACATTATTACAAGCTGACCGTTTTACCCTAAATACTTTAATGAGGAGTTATCTGCCCTTTATAATTTTTTTTAAATCTGATTTTCTAAAGATATTTACGGTAAACTATTAATTTATTTGGTATTTTTATAAAAAGAATGTATATGTAACTTTTGACCAGGAGATTTACATGAAAATGTAATTTCTTTAAACAAAAATATCTTAATTAAATATACATTTCCCAAAAATTAGAATTAGAGATACGATAAATCAAGAATAATTCTGAAAATTCCTTCAGTGGATTATTTTCATTTGATAAACTCTTCAAAATGATACCATGTTTACAAAAAAAAAAAACATTATCCATTTACTAGATATGAAATATGGTCATTATGGATCGAATACCTTAAAGAGGAATAGCTTTATATAATTTACATACAAAGTGACTCACCTTAACGTTGTGAGGATTTAGTCCTCTGCATGGAGGAAGGATCCTTGGTTTTCCTCATCACTTTCTGTGGATATAATTGGTGGCCATTTCTCGTCATGTGCGGGTGAATAAACTGGTGACGAATCACTGTTGGTATTTTGGAATGATAATTACAGTAAGCTGTTATTCTTTTCCTCTTTGACCGGCGTTAGTGGTCTTTTCGAAATGGTGGCTGAGGGCTTCTGACGGAGGGACAATCATTTAGTGGCCACTGAGCAGGGTGTGGAAATTTTCTCCACTTTAACTGTAGCTCCTAGAGGAGGACTCTGCAGCATAATTTTTGAGAAGTGGTGATGACTTCGCTTTTTTCTTCACCACATTCTCTGTAGGCAGAGGTCTAGATGATTCGGGCACCGTGGTACGGTGGAGGGAAGGTGTTGACGCGCTTAAAAAAGGGGAAAAAAAGGTGGTAATGGTAAATAAATGAAAGTCCACATTTTAGGCATTTTTTTTATTGGCTGATATAAACTTGTATATCATTTATTATCATGATTATTGAAAATGTTAAATTTTCAAATTATATTTTATGTAAAGTGACATCTGCAGATCGAACAATTCTGAAATAATGAATGAACTAAAAATTTTCACTTACCCTGAAGTTGAAGACTGTTTAGTTGCGTCCCTTCTTTTCCAGCTCTTTCCAAAAATCCTCAAAGTCATTCGATGTTGAAAAGTCACTGTAAAATATATTTATATATATTTATATATATATATATAATATATACCAGAATTTTACCGTTAACTTAGACACAGTGTCTTATTTTAAAAAAATGTAATATATAGATAGTTTTCCCCTTTAGAATGATAAAATATTTCAATCACCAATACTAAGTTGTTTTTTTAATTAAAAGCGAGAACTTTAAATTTTGTTAAAATATTGCATAACTGAAATTGTATTTCTGAAATAAATTGTAAATCTGTTTTACTTACAACTAATCCGAGAAATCTTCCATATTTAAAACAGGTCGTTCACTTTCAAGGACTTTTGATACAGTGATGGTTTTTTAGGTCTTTCCACCTTTCCGTGGAAAGACCTATTGAAATTGTTCTGTTTATTATTATTATTTTTATTATTTTTCCGCCGAATTGTTTTTTGTTTTACAAGTTATTGAAGAGATTTATAGTTCATAAGAATGTACTCCTTAAATGATTTTTTCGTTTGACCCTGCGTATATGAACTTCGACCCCTTTCGGAGTTATCGCCCCTTTCGCAAAAATGTTTGTTATTGCTACTCCTCCGAAACCGGAAATCGTAGAGGAATGAAACCTTCACCAATGTCTTCGACTAATTAAGGAAAGCTTAAATCCTTCATTGCAAAAGTATTCATGACCCCTTCAATGAGTTATTGCCCCTGAAACTTTTTGAATTTTACAAATAATTAAAAATTTTCAAAACTAGAAGTCGTAGAGACATGCGACCAACTGCATAAGATTGATTGACCTTTGACCTTAAAATTCATGTAAAGGTCAAAGGTCAAGGTCATTCCAAAAATGAGAAATTTAGCTCTTTTTGTATCACTTTTGTCTTTCAACATATACTTAATGTCTATGAATCATTACTATGTACTTTTAAAACTACTTCAAAGATATCATTCTTGTCCCCTAACACTTACCCTTTTAAAAATTATTGCCCCTTGTTCGAAAATCCTATTTTTCACTACTGCTCCGAAGCTATAGACTGTAGAGTCACCAAATCTTCTCAAATGTCTTAAGGGTTTTTACACCTAACTTCACTGTATAAGTGTGAAAGGATCTCATGACCCTTATATGAGTTATTGCCCTTGAAGTTCTTTACTATTTACTATTACACCTTATAACTTGAAAACTATAAGTCATAGAAGCATGGGGTCAATTGCATTATGACCCTTGACCTTGAATATTTTTTCAAGTTCAAAGGTCAAGTCCATACCAATTTTTTTCTTTTATTTTCATTTTTTCTATGCTTTAAGACAATTATGGTTTCTTTTTCATGGAAATTAATTTTAAGGAGTCAAATACAAAAATTTGAAATTCAAAGAAGGTGGAAAGACCTCTTATTGTTCTGTGAACAATAAGTCTCCTAGTTTTAATGTCAGTTTTGCTTTAAAATACTTCTTGCAGAAGGAGTGGGGCGTGGACAAAGTTGCACTAGTCCTAGTTTTTGTACAGCATAAAATTATTTCGTAACCTCTGTTTTTGTTCCAAGGGAGTGTTATATAGGGTATGGTCATTATACCCTCTCCTCGATGAAGGTTAATATAATCAAGGACTCATTTTTTTCTTCTGAAATCTAATTAATACGACCATTTTCCTGTAATTAGCTATATACAAAATTTAGATATAAATCAAATGCAACTATGTACTGCAATAAAAAAAATGAAATAGGTTTTCTATTGTTTAAGAAAGAACAGGTTCATAGGCCTACCATTCAATCACTATTAAATTATTTTCTAGATGCTCTAGTCACAGCTTCGGTACTTTAAACGAGCTGTTTTACAATGTGAACATAAATTAATTTCGTTTTTTGTTATTTCTGTAAACTTAGATTATGGCAATGAAAGCTAGGACCTCATAAAATTATTCAAATCAGTATCCGCTGATCAGGCCTACCAAATAAGGGTAGATCTACGTGCTGTTTTGAGTGTCATGTGACATTGTGCAACTGCACGTGCAGGAGATCTGTACAGCAACAAAAAGGCGCCATGATGGTCAGCAGTGTTTGGATTTTATCCTGTTGGACTACTTTTTTTGGGGAGCCTTTTTCATTTGTGGCCATGCCCTGCCAATTAAGACTATATCATGTGGCATATGCACTGTTACCGGTGATGTAGCGGACTGCACTTCAGTACGTGGATCGTGCGTGAGAATTTTGAATGCGGTAAAGGGCAAGGTGCGAGACGTGCTTGTTGTAAGATGTGGGCAGGAAATCTGTCTTAGGAACTCCTAAGACAGGTGACAAGTCACATTGGAAGGCGTTGCTACAGTAAGTAGATCTATTCTTGTAATGATATATGCTATGTACATAGAACATTGTATGGGGAAGATAAATTGTTTTGGGAATACAAATTTAGATCTATAATTAAAAAACTCCCGTCACTTGGACTAACAAATTGGAGTTTTGCTAGTTTGAGATAGGAAAAAAAAGGGGAAAAAAATCTTCCCCCGCTGGATTTCGATCCGGAGACTGTCTGCTTGGGCGACCACCGCTCTACCGATTGCGCTAGGGAAATCTCGAACTATGAATAGCTAGAAGGTTGTTAGATTCTAATTTTAGTTATCCGGTCTACCCACAATGCACTGGACTGGCATTGTTTACCTACAAAGCGGTCTAGTTATATCCAAACTTTTTTTTAGACTGTTAACCATCTGTTAATTTTCTCAAAGAAAAAATTCAAAACCAGGGGAAAATAATGATAATGATAATACAATGGTGGATTTGAAGGAGAGGGTTCGTGAAAAAAATTACCAAATTTCCAGCTTTGGTTCCCAACATGTCTAATATTTTTTTATTCACATGTGAGTAGACGTGTTATTAAACATAAAAAAAAAATTAATCGTGTTGAGGTTCTTCAGGTTGTAACAATGCTTTTGCATTCAAACGATTCAATGAGACAAAAAAGTCTACTATTTGCATTTACAGTCTCTTTCTAATATGACAGAACTGTCATGTATATGTGTTGTAGCTTTTAAAAATTCAAGGAATTATGCTCAAGGATTAATACAATATTAAATATGTAAGGAGACAGTTAATATGATAGCTATGTTATTGTTATATGGTTTCTTCAATATGAAAATATATGTACTACATACAGTAACTCTGAAAGGACCTTTTTTCTGAACTGTATTTAAGTAGAAATTTCCATTTTATAGGTCCAGTACCAAGAGTCCATACATCACCTACAAGAAATGACAGCCCAGGTGTAATGTTGACTACAGCAACAGCTAGCCATGCTCCAACACCAAGAGGACCCCTAAAGACGACAACAAGCTCTATCTCAACTAGTAGCACCCCCACACCAAGAGGACCCCCAAAGACGACAACAAGCTCCATCACAACTAGTAGCAACCCCACACTAAGAGGACCCCTAAAGACAACAACAAGCTCTATCTCAACTAGTAGCACCCCCACACCAAGAGGAACCACAAAGACGACAACAAGCTCCATCTCAACTAGTGGGTATTGTTTTTTTAACAAAAAACACATGTCTCCCCTTCTTTAACAACATTAACAAATGCAGTTTTACCATGAAGGTGAAAAAGAATAATGCAGTGAATCTTTCAAGTCTTTTATAGGATCTAAAGTTATTGTCTGGTCTTGCTTTTTTCTTAATTTAATCTTAAAGAAGAAAATGGTCAAGGTAAAAAAAAAATGATGTAGTGTATTTAGGCTTAAAGTTGTCTTTACTTGTTCCAAATAACAATCCTAATGTCAAGAAAGGTATCAAGTTATCAATTCAAATATATTTCATATGAACGTTTGACCTTGACCTAATAATAATTGGATCAAGATCAAAAAATTTCATCACATAATCTCTCCATCTAAGTGTCCTCTGCATGTTACAAGTTTGAAGTCTAAATGTCAAAAGATTCTCAAGTTATGTTCAAAACATGTTTTTTTTTTCTCTATTTGACCTTGGGTCAAGGTCAAAGTCCTTGTATTTAATGTCTTCTTTCTATGTTACATGTTTGAAGTCCTAATATCAAAAGGTACTCAAGATATGACATAAACTCTATTTAGATGTGAAAATTTGACCTTGACCTAATAATATTGGATCAAGGTCATATAATATGATCACATAAACTTTCTCCAATGTGTCCTCTGCATGTTCCCAGTTTGAAGTCTAAATCTCAAAGATATCTCAAGTAGTGGTCAAATCATGTTTTTCTATATTTGACCTTGAACAAAAAAAGGGTCAAGGTCAAAGTTCTTGTGCACTGCATCATGTATTTAATGTCTCCCTTCTATGTTTTAAGTTTGAAGTCCTAATATCAAATGGTATTCAAGCTATGGCCTAAACTCTATTTTGTTGTGAAAGTTTGACCTTGACCCTATAAACATTGGATCAAGGTCAAAAATTTTGATCACATACACCCTTCTCCTATGTGTCTTCTGCATATTCCAAGTTTGAAGTCTAAATGTCTAAGGTATCTAAAGTTATGTTAAAATCATGTTTTTTCTCTATTTGACCTTGAACATAGAAAGGGGTCAAGGTCAAAGTTTAGGTGCACTACATCTTGTATTTAATGTCTTCTTTCTATATTTCAAGTTTGAAGTCCTAATATTAAAGGGTACTCAAGCTATTGCCAAAACTCTATTTTAATGTAAAAGTTTGACCTTGACCTTATATATAGATCAAGGTCAAAAATTTTGGTGGCGGACACTCCGCCTCAAGGTCATCTATCTAAGTTCCAAGTATGAAGTCTTCAGGTCAAAGGGTATTCAAGTAACGGCCTGGACAAAATTTGGATGAAGAAGAAGAATAATAAGAAGAAGAAGAAGAAGAAGAATAAGAAAATCGACAAAAACAATATGTCTCCCCTTCGGAAGGGGAGACATAACTAGTAGCAACCCCACACTAAGAGGACCCCCAAAGACAACAACAACAAGCTCCATCTCAATTAGTAGCACCCAGATGACCCCAAAAGACGACATCAAGCTCCGTCTCAACTAGCCACACCCCACCACAAAAAGCACATGTGGAGACAAAAATTAAGATGTACTCTATCTTTCAAGTGTAAAAATATATCTCCGTCTGATATGCTATGTTTGTAACTCCCGCATAATTTTAATATCTATTAAACTATTGTAATTAACCACCTTACATCTTATAAAAATAAAAGTGGGGGGGGGGCGTACCCTAAAAAGAGAAATGGTGAACGTGACACAGTTTTTATCCGCGCAGTTACTTAGGTGAAATGATGACAAAGCCTAATTTGATACACTCTACCAGTACTGTATCTCATTGAAATTGATGATAGTAGTAAGGGGTATAATAGGTAGTCTCTGAGGGCAATGACGTCTTGATATAGGCCAAGGTCAAGAAAGGAGGTCAGATCTAAGGCAGTAGGTCAAGGGTATAAAGTAGGTCATGAACTAGTCTTAGGACTACTCGTTCACATAAGTCAAGGTCAAAATCAATGACAGAGGATCCTGACCTGTACCGCGACTAAGTACAAGGTCACAGAAGGAAGAAATAGACCCAAGGACAGAAACGATCAAGAGTAAACAAAGTCATAAACATTTGAGGGCAAGACACAATCAAAACAGTCCGAGGTAAAATCATCTGAGGGCACATTTATAATCGAGGTAAGGGACATCTGAGATCCAAAGGATATACTTATTACATAGAGGAGCGTGTACATTGAGACTTGAAGAAAGTCAGGTTTCTTATTTCATACTATTAAGGTACGTGTTATACATGTACTATCTTTAAGTTATATGTAAAAGATAACTTCGTTTAGAAAAATGTCTTAAAGAAACACTTCAGCTCATTTTCCGCAAAAAGTAATGAAACAAAAAATTTTACCGCTTCTTTCTTTAATTTTCTCGCAAATTTGAAGGTATGACCTTTCCGAAAATTATAGTTTTTAAAAATAAATAAATCTGAATTAACCGTAAAAAAATTGTTGTCTGTAATAGTTTTTGACGTTCCTATAAAACAACAAAGATACTTTCGGCTGATCATCAATACGAGGTGTAGAGATCATTAATGGACCCACATGCTTCAAATTTTCAGCATCGATATCAATTTCACCATTTAATCCATTAGTGTGTAGATAAACACTCTCCATAAATGTGGAAATCGAGGAACACAGAGGATGGACAAAAATGTGACAGCGCAATATTTGACAATTAACAACATAGAAAGGTATTAATTTCCTTTGTTATAAAACATTCTTTACTCAACAACACATGAAAAGTCTATAGATAGTTTTCGACTGGTCTGAACTTAGCAAGAGTTATTTCCCGTTATAACCCCCAGTTTTTCAAAGTTTTAAAGTCCAATGGAAACTATTGTAAAGTAGAGCTTTACTCGTTTCTTCTGAGGTTGTTCGAGATCCCCATATTTATCTGTGAGATAATTTACTATTATCTCACATTGTTGCATGTCCAAGGATATCCTCTTCTGCAACGTTTGCTTGCTCGATAAATTTCCCAGCGTTTCTGCACTTTTGATAATTCTTTTGAAGTACTTAAAGCCTCCGGGAACGGTTCAGCAAAAATCGAAAAATCATGCCATCCATTAGAGCCAGAAAGTCCCAAACCACCGCCAAGTCCATCAGGGCAAACAAGCGGACAAAGGGAGCCAGGCAGCAGCAGGAAAGAAGGGAGAGCAGAAACCTAACCAATGTCCACCACACTGACACCAAGGCAGACCCTGAGATCGAGCGGATTGTGACTGGTACAAGTACCCAGGCCTGGGAGGAAGACGTTCAAGCCTCCACGGGAATGGCGGAGGAGCATGTGCCGCTCATTACTTTTTTTTACTTTTTGAGTAAAGCAGTGGTAATATTTTTCGGAAACATATTTTCTTTTTGTTGTCAACTATCTAAAACTATATTCCTTTGTAATAAATTATAATACAAACCTTTTCATTTCAAAACAATTAATCTAGAAAGCATTAAAGAACCTGGGTAAATAATTCAACCAGTGTGGTCGGTATCTGCAACAGGTAAAAATAAGACTTTCTAATCCGTAGTAGTATGATCAATAAAATATATTGCATAAAATAATTATATTAAGATAAGGACTTGTACTTTCGGAAAAGTTTGCCTTATTCCAGTCCCTTTATATCACACTTGTTCCCGTTACTATCCAATACACTCATCCCACTCCCTTTCGACGTCAACAGAAGGTGGAAATGTTAGTTAATGATAAAAAAAATTTCATGATTCCGGCTGATAAGATGAAGGATCCAACAACAACATAAAACACGATTAATTAATGGTCCCTGTCGAGAATGTTTCGCTCATATAGAGACGCCAAAGGCTACTTTAGTTTCCTTACTTCGCACTCGCGGCCATTGCACAAGGAGGGATCTTTTTATGGCAAGAAACTACTGCGACACCGGACCTCGGTTTATGCAGTATCATCCGAAGGAGTAGTCTCAACGTCCCAGTGGGATTCGAACCTGCAACGTAAAGATTTACTCCTAACTCTGCGACTCTAGAGCAGACGCGCTTATCACTACGCCACGCGGACGACTCGTCATAACACAAAAGTCACCATAAAGTAAAGGCTAGTATACTAATTGATTGCAATTTCTTCACAAGTCTACCAGACTCCTGTTATTACCACCTCAACATGAAGACACGTGATGAGTTCAATCGGGCCACACTTCCAGCAAGAATCATCACAATTTATTTTTCCATTTAGTCTTACAAACCATGAAGGCAAGGAAACAGGTGAATGAGTGAGATGTGGTCGCCATGTGTACAGAAGTTCGACAAAGCTAAGAGTGTTCCAATTTTTGACTTGTAACCGGCGCCGATTCTCACTGACTAGAAAGGGATATAGAAATACAGTATAAAAGAACGTCTCCTCATTCGACATGCTTTTATACTGTTTTCTTTGTGTTTGAGTACTTTACATGCATGGGTGAATTTACTGACAACTCAGAACTCCACTTTCAGTCAAACATTTAGTTTGGAAAAAAACTCTCTGCCACCTGACGTACTGTACAGTTATTAACATTATTAACATTAACATTTATCAGGTTGTTTTTAATAATTTCAAACGTTGCGGATACACTGATATATTGAAAAAGAAAACAGACAGATCAATTATTAGCAGACTGAGACTTAGTGCTCATAACCTCGCCATAGAAAAAGGAAGACATTCTATACCCACAGATAAAGAATTTGTAATATACGTAACACAGGGGAGGTTGAAGATGAATTTCATTTTCTCTTCATCTGCCATAAATACAATAATCATAGGTTAACTTTTGAAAGGAATTTGATGAATTTTTTCCATGATAAAATGTTAGATATGTCTTATACTCAAAAAGTTAAACTTTGCTTTAATAGCCATTGTCCAGAAGTACTGAAAATGACAAACTCATTTATTAAAATATGTATTACATCTAGAAATGACTGCATAACATAATTATTTTACAAATGATGTACAATTTAACTATGATTATGTATAGCCTTTATACATTTTATACCAGTTTATTGTTTAAATATAATGAACAATTGATAATGTGCCTTTGCCAATTATTGTAATTGTGTTTGTGCCAATTAATATTTGTATTATTAACATTGCAGTCATATTGATTCTGCATCTGGCAAAAAAAATCTTGTCCAAAACCCGCAACAGATTTTGTTAAAAAGTAATTTATATCAAACTAAACTTGTTAGCAGATAGTTGCTCACAGCCTTAAATAAAATTTCTCGTTCGTTCATTTCGACTCATTTCGGTACAACTCATCACGCTAGTAAGCGATAGAGTTAAGCCAACTCGTACAAATGTTATTCGAATGAGAACAAGGAAGAGAAATCACTTCCTCGTTAACGGGACAAGGAAATCTGAGAACGTGGCGTATTGTGGTACGACTGTTTTGTTCATATTTATGCTAGGTTTATTAATCTTAAATGCATTACAATAACAAACTTTCCGTCAGCGGATATACGTGTACGTTTAAATGAAGTTTCGTCGCGGTCTCTGCCCAATAGTGCAACGGATCAATAATCCAACGGTCCACTATTGCGAGGGTTCACAAGTCTGATTGAGAACATGGAACATAACCTATATTGATCATTATGGAATATAATTACAGGTCGAGTTTGTCCAGTTTATATAGACATGTAATCGTCATTTTTAGTTGAGGCATACCAAGAAACCCCCACATCCAGTTTCCATAGCGATAGTCAATAAAAGCGTTGGTGTGTTAAAGGAGGGAGGGGGAGGGGATGCCAGTTTTTTTCAGTACCATTTTTTGCATACACTATTACATCATCCTTCTATCTATACTGAAGAAAAAAGTGGGGGCCAACATTAAAGTTATTTTCGGGGAAAGGGGGGGGGGGAGGAGGGGGCAGGCGCCCTCAACCCTGTTGCCTGACATATTCCCTATACATTACAAATCAAAACTATAAACGACAACAGCTTTTGAAGAGAAATTTACTTCTACACGCAGGCAATGTGGGCATACCTGGGAACAACTGAAAAAGGTTGCCCATAACGGGGTGCGATGGAGAGTGTTGCCGAGGCCTTGTGTCCGCAGGGAACCATATTGGAGATATGAAAAGTAACCTTATCACGTGACACAAACTGATAGTTTACATGTGAATGGTGAAATTACGGAGTTTTCTAGGGAAAAAAAATTAAGGACAAGGATCTCTGAATTCTAGAAATCAACACCAAGAAAAAGGTTAACGTCAGGTATTTTTGTATGTCCAAACCGGGATAGTCCCTGTTCTCTCCAAAACACCTAACGAACATTTTAAAGCGTTTGTTATAGCCAAAAGTTGCTATACGAGACTTAAATCTTTAACATTTACGTGCTGCAGGAACGTCACAAGAGACATATAGCAATGCAGCCCTACAGGAAGCATATTTTTCTATACATTGATGATTCTTTTCCTAAGACATTGTAAAACGAAGCCGTTTTTCAATTGTTACTCAAGAATTCAAATGCTCCATCTGTCATTATGAGGCGATGAAATACAGACCATAGTCATAATTCCATGTGTTTAAAATGTACTTTTCCCAGTTAATTAATAACCAGCCTCAACCATCAAAAGCAGCAGAGTTACCACCACTGCTCCTATCGTTATCTCTGTCTGAGGTATAGAAGTAAATCCCTGGTAGATCAGTGTTAAACTCTGTGGTGTTTAATGTACTGGTCACAGTCGATAAAATTCCAGTTTCCACCATGACTGCAGCAGAGTCTCCTTTACTTAATGAGATCGAAACAAAAGAAGTAATAAAAACAACAATACAGTTCTACCCACTCCATCTGTCGTTATCTCTGTCCGGGGTATTGAAGTACATCCCAGACGAAGCGTCTAAATTGTAACGTATTCAGAGGTCTGTGGTCTTGTTTCATCAAGGTAACGAAGGTTAAGTGGTGGAATTTCTTCACGCGTGGGTGTGAATGTCTCCGCGTTAAGATTCAGAGGCCTCTCAAACAAGAACGGTACTGATGCAAACTCACCACGTGACACAAACTGATAGTTAACGTGAATGGTAAATTTACGGAGTTTTTAAGGAAAAAAATTAAGGATAAGAATCTCTGAATTCTGGAAATCAACACCAAGAAAAAGGTCAATGTCAGGTATTTTTGTCTGTCGAAGCCAGGATAGTCCCTAATCTTTCCAAAACACCAACCGAACATTTTAAAGCTTTTGTTATAGCCTAAAATTGCTGCACGAGACTTAAACCCACAACGTTTACGTGCTGCAGGAACGTCACAATAGACATATAGCAATGCAGCCTTACAGGAAGCAAGTTTTTCTATACTATGATGATTCTTGTTTAACATTCTTCCACAGAACAACAAACGGTTATAGATATATATCGACACAATATACCAATGATTATTATAGCACAATCCAGTAAAATGTACTCGTTATGTCGTTATCTCTGACTGCGCCGCTGAATGACATCCCAATAATCGAGATGGCGATGCAAATGTTAATTGCAAGTGATACTACATTAACTATATAACCTTTCAAAGGACTTTAAAAAAATCAATAATAATTAGGAAACTTTACCAATATCAACTACTGAATAAATAGTTTGCATAAGATTCTGCATGCTAGCTAAAACTATTTACAGCACCTGTAATACTTCTTTGGTAAAAAGCATATAAGGAAATGACACTGTCCAGTTCTTCCATTCTGCAGCTAAGAAAACTTCATAACTATCAGAAAAATGATTTGGAACGCCACCTATATTGTGGAATTATCTTTTTCAGCCTTCGTAACTGTTTGGAACTTAAAATACATCTTTCCACATAAAATAAAAAATAGTTTTTTGCAGATCCCAAAACGAGATTGTGCATTGGGTCTAGAACACAAAAAGTACTCAAGTTCAATCAAAACAGTATAGTATGATCCTAATTTCTTTGCTAAATTATCTGACTCATCTTTGATGTTTTGCATTATTCACCATCTTAGTAGCATATCTGTAGATTGTTGGATGTTTTTGTGTTTGGTTTCGAATTTGGTATGTAGAAACCAGAGTAGTCCCTAATCTCCCCAAAACACCCACCGAAAGTTTTAAAGCATTTGTTATAGCCTAAATTTGCCTCACGAGACTTAAACCCACAATATTTAAGGTGCTGAAGGAACGTCACAAGCGACACATGGAAATGCAGCCATAAGGAAGAATGTTTTTCTAAACAATGATGAATCTAGTTTAACTTCTTTCCACAATTTAACTTTCTAAAAATGAATTCAGCATTTGCTCTTCTCGCAAAGCTGGTATCAGACCTGCCATTATCATATTTCCTGATTTTTACCCAACACTCCTTGGCAGATTTGGAATTCGTATAATATATTACACCTACAGCATTATCTTTCATATACCTAAAAGTCTGGAACCAATAAATGTTCATCATTAAACCAATTCCTCAAACATCAGACAAAAATGATTTGTTTTCAAAAGTCTAAAATTTGTTCCAAACCCTCCCATCATAAACATCTCTTAAACACCTGAAGGTCAAGCTATAGTAGATGAAAGATGCCTTCAGGTTTTTCAAATTTGAGAAATGTTTTTTAGTGACCCTTTACAAATATGATTTATTAAAATAGGTATTTCAAGCCATAATGTTTTGAACAAAAATATTTTAAACTGTAATTCGTGATGAACAAGAGAGTCATGGGCCTTGTACGAGGTCACCTGAGCATCATACAACTTTCTAATGATTGAATTTGGTTCATGTTGTAAAGGCTGAGGTTTTTAACCGGTCGGTTTTCCTTAGGCAAGTTTGGTGTAGGTTGGAGCTTAATCGAAGCGGATGAAAAGCCCTCCAGTGAAGAGACATTGACTTGCGCATATCTACGTATATACACAGGATTTTACCTGACTGCAGTACCTGTATGCCTTTTCCTAAGACATTGTAAAACGAATCCGTTTTTCAATTGTTGCTCAAGAATTCAAATTCTCCATCTGTCATTATGAAGCAGTGAAGTACAGACCATAGTCATAATTCCATGTGTTTAAAATGTACTTTTCCCAGTTAATTAATAACCAGCCTCAACCATCAAAAGCAGCAGAGTTACCACCACTGCTCCTATCGTTATCTCTGTCTGAGGTACAGAAGTAAATCCCTGGTAGATCAGTGTTAAACTCTGTGGTGTTTAATGTACTGGTCACAGTCGATGAGATTCCAGTCTACACCATAATTGCAGCAGAGTCTCCTTTTTTGAATGAAATCGAAACAAAATAAGTAATAAATAATAAAAGGAACAATAAAGTTATACCCACTCCATCTGTCGTTATCTCTGCCTGGGGTACTGAATGACATCCCAGACAGATCAGTGTCAGAATAACCAGTGTCTAACATTGCGTCTCCTAAGGTCTGTGAATCTGGGCTCGTACAAAAAAGTAGTTGAAATTCATTCTGCAATGAAAATGCAAGGCTTAATCATGTTAAGGTTATTATTATATCATATATATGTAACTATTAAATTTAAACAACATACATAAGAAAATATTTGGCCACACACTAATGCTGTGTACGTACATTCACCTCTACATTATATTAATAAATGGCTAATTCGAGTCACCTTTTATCTCGCTGTTATCCATATGCAAAATATAATTTATATGTAATTTAAATTAAATATTAGTTCATCCTTTACACTGATGGATGAAGGATATGGAGATAACGAAGAGTATTCAATCTCGGAAGTCCATGAAATACAAAATAAGAACAGAGCAAACACGGACCTCCAAAACATCAGAGGTGGGATCAGATGCCATGGAGGAGTGAGCATTCCCTGCTGACCGGTCACACCCGCCGTGAGCTTCTTGTCATGATCAGGAAATAACGGAAAAATCCGTCGTCAATTCAGTGTGTAAATAATGGACTAACAATTGGTATGAAAAACGTGGTATAATTTGTTCTTATGTATAAAAGTTTATATTTAAATCTTTAATACAGGCTGCTCACAATAAAGTTCTACCCACTCCATCTGTCGTTATCTCTGTCCGGGGTACTGAATGACATCCCAGACAGATCAGTGTCAGTACTTCCTGTTTCTAACATTGCGTCTCCTAATGTCCTGGAAGCTGCGCTAGTGCAAAAAAAACTTTTTGAAATAAATTTTGACGTACATGTATAGTCGATTATCAGATTGAATATGCGTAGGAAAGCATATTATTGTAAGGTTTGTCTGCAACTAACACTGCCAATTGTCCCCATGCAATTTGTTCTTTTCACTGTTTGACACGTACTTAACATGCACAGTGTAAATTATGTTTGAATTTCCTACTTTGACCTCAAGATTAGTAGCGACCTCCTTAAGGCCATAGACCTCTCTAGACAGGTCTTTCGTTCTCTAGAAACGAAGGTGTTACAGACAGACCAAAATTAATAGCCCCTTCTTTCAATGAAACACTGTACACACACAGCATCAGAATTACCAGTGGGCAGTGGTTAAAATAACGGGATGGTTTTTGGGTAACAAGTCTCTTCAGCAAACAGCATCACAGCTTTTCTTACTTTTGTCTTTATGTTTATCTGTGGTGCTTCAGGTTATCCCAGGCAGATAAGGGCCAGAATAACCAGTGTTTTAACATCTTCAGATTAGAAGCTTGGCTTATGTAAAATGTATAACTAATAACCCGCAATACCATCACGACTTTCTCTACTCCCCTTGTCGTTATCTATATCTTTAGTGCTAAAGTTCATCCCAGACAGATTTTAGCTTCGCATGTCGTCTATTAATTAGGATGGTAATTATACATAGAAAAGTACAGTTAAATCCACGCCATCATTCGTTATCTCTGTCTGAGGTAGTAAAGTACATCCCAGCCGGATTACGACATGTAATGTCGTTTCCTATATGTAGAAAGATATCAAAACAATGTAAATATATATCGCACACCATAGATAAACATATTTTCCATCTGTCGTTATCTCTGCCTGAGGTAGTGAAGTACATCCCAGACAGATCGGGCGTCAGAATTCCGTATGTTTATAATGTACTGTTCACAGATGATAAAAATCCAGCTGCTATCCCTAAAAGAAACAGAGTTACCTTCATTGCTCCTGTCGTTATCTCTGTCTGAGGTAGTTATAATCCTCGATTTTTAGCTCTACTGGTCAGAGGTCATGAAGAGCTTCTGCGATAGTAATGCGTCCGTCGTCCGTCCGTCTGTCTGTCCGTCTGTAAACAATTTTTTCAAAATGCTACTCCTCGTACAGTTTTGGTCTGATTTCAATATAACTTGGCACACAAGTAGAGTACACTAAGATACATAATTCTGTGTATCGGTTTTTGATTTCGATGAACGGTGTTGCCATGGTTACTAAAGATAGAATTTTCTGTGAAAATCTTTCAAAATGCTACTACTCCTACAGTTTTAGTCCGATTTCAATATAACTTGGCACACAAGTAGACTACACTAAGATACATAATTCTGTGTATCGGTTTTTGATTTCGATGAACGGTGTTGCCGTGGTTACTAAAAATAGAAATTTCTGTGAAATTCTTTCAAAATGCTAATCCTACTACAGTTTTGGTCTGATTTCAATATAACATGGCACACAAGTAGACTACACTAAGATACATAATTCTATGTATCAGTTTTTCACTTCAATGAACGGTGTTGCCGTGGTTACTAAAAATAGAAATTTCTGTTAAATACTCTCAAAATGCTACTCCAAATACAGTTCTAGTGTGATTATAATATAATGTGGCATGTAAGTAGACTACACTAAGAACATAAAGAGACTTAATCAAGGATCATTATTCTATTTATTGCTGTAGAAAAGTTTCAATTCCCAACTGCTTAAGTACTTTTCTCTTCCTTTGCTATAAGTACAAACCAGTAGAGCTTCAGTCTCGACAGAGACTTCTGGTTTAAATACTGGTCACAGTCGTGTTTAATGTACCGTTCACAGTTGATAAAAAACCAGCCTCCACCTCTACTAGCAGCTGAGTTAACTCCACTCTTCCTGTCGTTGTCTCTGTCTGGTGTAGAGAAATACATCCCAGACAAATTAAGGCTTCTCTTGTCGTCTCCTAAATAAGATGATATCGAATGAAATAAAAAGTGAGCAAGCTCACATACCCCACGCTCCCCCAAAACTGAAATTGCTGAAAATGGTTTTTCCGTTGATCTGTGCACATTTTTCTTGTTATGTGCTTATAAGTTTCAGGAGCCCCTTTTGATGGAGGTCTTTGATGGTACCCTTAAATATCTCCTGGCTGACTTCATCACAGCTTGCTGTAAAATTAATCTGAAAGCTCAGGAAGGCGGTTAGATTGTGATTTTCCGCATCAATGTCCACGTGGTCTATGTGGCGATTCTGTGTCGTTTAAATTAAAACATAAGAGTTTCAACTTCCTTGATGGTGCTCTCTACCGTTTTTTTATATTCTTCAATTTTACTCGCTGATGAGATGAGTGTTGTCTCATTTAAGTCCAAATCAGGATCACTATCGTAGTCGGGTGGTGTAGGGTTACTGTGTGTCAAATCTTGATTGTCAACATAAAAATCCTTTTTTTACTCTTAACATGAGAATTCCCATAACTGCCATAAATAATGTCGTTCGTGGATTTAAAGACGATTTCTATAATTTTTTTTCCGAATTTATTTTTTTTTCTTTTTTACATATTTCCTTCCTTAGAGTATGCTTTATGCAAATATAAAAAGAAAAGGTATGGTTATCAGATTAGTTTTTTTGTTGTGAAGAATTTTTAAAACTGACCGTTAATCAATTATTGAGTGAAATTCTGACCATTTTTCAATTACACACTATCTTAAAAATATACTACTTTTTATATATTTATCAGAGTTCTAACTTTTTCATTTTATCATACAAGTCAGTATACACTACAAACAAGATGTTGAATTCAGATATTGATTGAATATAAGAAAAAACACAAACAGAATATCATTTTTCAAATTATCATTTATCTAACCAAATGTACATTGTTTTCGCATAATTTATACAATTTACGCATTAAAAAGTCAATAAAAAAAGTTTGACGAATTTATTTTTTTTTAAATTCATACATATTGTACATTTAAGTATACTGATAATAATGATATAAAGAAAAATGGGGGTCATCATATTCATTTAGTAAATAAAACAACATTTGCTAGCACGATGTTAGACGTTTTTCAATGTCAGAGGTTGTAAAATATGCATCAACATAAGAAAAACATACATTTTTTCTTAGATTTTGATTTCAATTACAAAAAAACCCCAATGCAACATATTACATCTGAAATTCCTCTTTAAGGGGTCCTGACCCTCTCCTCTAAATTTCACTATGGAAATTTTAAATTTCTAATATTGATTTTCATGAACACAACAATGACTTTAAAACCAAATACAAAACCTTATACAACGTGGTATAATGCAGGTTACATACAGGGTTTTGTTTTTCTTATTTACAAATTTACATTAGATCTATGATGAATTTGTGAAAAATTTAAAAAAGAAGTTATCCTTCTTAGCAGAGGGATAATGTCCCTTAAATGCTGAAATTAAAAAACTACAGAAATATTATTTACTTTTCTAATTGGTATGGCCATATATACATTCAAATGTTTACAGCTATACAGAGCTTGTAAAACTAAGATGCAAAAAAACTATACATGTACAAATACAGCCAATTAAACGTCTAATGTCTATTGTTACATTCAGCTAAAATTTGTTTTGCCTTACTGTTTGTCTTCAAAATACTTATTTACTTTTTCAAGTAAACATTTTTTTGATGTTACTCGAGGTTTCCCATCGAATTTTTCAGACAAGAGTGTTTTTAAACCACCTCTGGTGTGAGCAAGTTTTAGATGACCTAAGTTTAATCCACTTTCAGCAATCTTTTTACACATTTGCTTTGAAAGTATCTTATCATTGCATAAAACTAACAAGGTGTTTAAGTTTTTATCTACAATTTTGTCAAAAAGGTACTTCTCAACCAAGGTATGCATACTTGAACTGTGGCGTACAAGAACTTCAGTGCACGGTTTTACATGTTGAACAAGTTTTTGAAGAACAAGAACATCATCCTCAGCATTGTGAGCTGCATAGTTTTCATTTAAAAAATATGTAACAAGAAACTCTTGTGAATATTTTTCCAGACCAGGATAAACTTCTCTAAACAGAAGTAGTGTGTCTACTACACCTAATACAACTGGTTCTAAAGCATGAA
Organism: Saccostrea glomerata; assembly: GCA_003671525.1. Lineage (NCBI taxonomy): Eukaryota > Metazoa > Mollusca > Bivalvia > Ostreida > Ostreidae > Saccostrea > Saccostrea glomerata. The sequence goes on from PRKT01000456.1 coordinate 357,853, forward strand.
GAAAATGACAAATTTCAAAATTTCGTAAGACCCTAGGTAAATCAAACCTCAAGAAATTATGTCCTACAAAAATACAAGGCTTTTGATCATCTAACCATGCCAGAAATGATGCCAATGCAAGTTGCAATGAAACGGATGTTACAGGAGTACCATTCAAATGCAAAACATTTCCATGAACAGTCAGTCCAGTGACTTGAGAAGCTGCTGTTGAAATTCGTTGACTAGGTAAGATGTATTTCGAAAACTTGCCATTTTCTGAAACAGCCGCAATCTGAATGATATCACACGTTTTATTAAGAGATGTTGTTTCGATGTCACAATACACAAAGGTATATTTCTTTGGTAATATACATGGAGTGACAGTTGGTACAATGCTTGGAGCAGGTATTTCTTTGACAAACTCGCCGTCAGATTGTGTCAAATCAACAGATGACTGATAAGTTACTCCTTCCCGAATTTGAGAAGCGGAATTCATGGTACTGTTTTTTAATTTTCTTTCAAGTTTTCTTTTTTTGAATTCTCTTGTATTTTCATACGCGAGTCTGCGTTTGCGCGTTTTGTCTTTTTTTTCTGCAAGTTTTTGAAAAACTCGTCCAGGCGAAACACCCACCAGTTCGTTAACTTTGTTGACGTATGTTGAGCCCATGTTTTTCTCTGCTACTGCACAACTAACTCTATTTTGCAAACTAGATGATGAAGAATAGTGCAGTCTTTTGGGGGCTTTTGCAGCAATTGAATTATTGAATGATTCAACATCTCTAGTAGATGCAGCAGGGGAAATCTTGTGAGCATTATTGATAAATGTTTCAAATATAATGTTCAGGTCATTTTTTAATTCATCACCCTGTAGATCTTTTCCAGATGGAAGGGACTTGTGGCGGAACTCTTCAGGATTAGTTTTATAAGTACACCATTTTGAGTCACACTGGTCATGCTCTCCAAAAGCATGTGGCACTATTTGCTTTAGGTTTTTCTTTAATGCTTCTGTATCATTTTTATTTTGTACAATAGCGTAAGAGAAGCATTTTTGAAAATACTTGACACAATTGTTGTTGAAATTCTTGTGTTTCTTTTGTAGTTGGTATAAACTGTTACCAAGATGCTTTTTAGTGTGACTAATGTCACTCCATTTGATCACCGGATGTGGAATTTCTTCATTGATTCGTGCCATTGTTGTGCAGTCGTCATCCATAACTAACACTGATACTTCAACATTTTCTTTTTCAATTTTGTTCACTAATTCAACTGCAACGTTACTCTCCATTGCTTTTGACGAGCCCTCCCAATTTTTACAGCACTTATGTTCTGGAGGAGTTTTCCCCATATTTGTATGAAAGGAACATTTGCGACAATCCTTTGATCGAACACCAAAGCCACATATTTTCCCGGACTTGTTGCCGATTAATGTTCCCACTCCAGATTTACTGTTATAGGCCCTTCCTGACCCACGCTTCTGCCATCCCATGTCGTACTTAAACTCCCCAGAGCTGCGAGCCTGCTGACCGTCATTGGATTCATTTACACTGGAAACAAGAAAACTCATTTTAAGACTCGTAAGAAATAATGTATACCGGTATATATTTTATAGCAAAAGTATAAGAGTGAGTCATCAATTATTCATAACAGCACTTCCTTTTTTTTTTATAAATTGTGCTTATCCTAGCTCACTTTAGCATGTAATCAAATCTGGCCTAAGGGTTATATATAAACCAGCCCCAATTTGGACCTATCAGTGTGAAGTTGATCTTTGACCTACAGAACTTGAAACAGTATGGAAACCTGTCATTTCAGTGTGTTATAGAGGATGGAGATGATGGACACTTTGGCATAACATGATCTTTTGGGTATATAAAAACCATATAGCATGTACCTTCTTGCTGATACATTGCCCTGTATTTCCTCCAATAAGGCCTCACTGCATGACTGCTGGGCAACAGATTGGATATGTGGCTCCACTTCACACTCACGGGCTTTCATAGTTCTATGGTGCATACCCTCTATCTCTATGGAAGACATAAAGTTGGTGACCTGTGTGTGCCCGGATCCACTATGAAGCATACCTGTATAATAATTTAAGGTCACTTTATATATATCTAATCGTATGTCAGTCTAATAACAACACATATGAAGAATGTTAAAAAATCAAAAACAACAAATTACTGGTAGAAATTATGGCTGATAATGATATAAAGGAATATTAAAGTTTTCTTATGATAGGAAAGCAATTACATATTTTCAAATCAAACAATTAAATTCAATATAGCTTTTAAATAATTGTTTCTATCAAAGCTACATTTATAAAAGTGATAAAAGAGTCATTATTCTAATCTAGTAGGCAAGCTGTTAGAAATATATCAATGAAATATAGGTTTTACATGTAGCACAGAAGGAGTGCAAAGGGTTACAAAATTGTTAGTACCAAGCACCACAAAAGGAGGGTATAAAGCGTGACATTCTTGTCTAAGTAGCTATTACCCAGTATACCGGTAATTTTACAACAGATAGATGTATGGTTAGCACTACTATAAATAGTGGTAGAACTACTACAAGCTTACGGTTTTACTTACTTCAGCTGCAATAAGGTACATACAAGAAAAAGGTAAAACAGAATAATAAATAAACAAGTAAATTCTTCTTAGCAAGATAAAGTTTGCCCATATTTTCAGTTGCTAATCATGACAGTGCCCCACCCTCTACTATAATGATCAATTGTTGCTAAATGTCTGTCAATCAACGTATTCAATTTTATCACATAAAATTTTTATTGTTATTTTTATATTTAAATATTGACTATAATGGTATATAAACTATCAATACCTAAAGCTGCCTTTGTGTTTATGTCAAACACAGCAGGTCCGCGTTTATTAACTCTGTGTGACTTGCCAGTTGTTACTTCATTCAGAACACCGCACTCACAGGTAATAGTCAGGTTTGAAGCAAACCCTTGACGCCTTTCATTTACGATGTTATTTAAAGTCAGTGTGTGCCCACAATCCCAACAGTTCATTTGTTTCGCCATATGATCCAACTCAACGATTCGCCTCCCTTTTCTCCATGATTCATCATTCGATTCACATGTGTGCCCTTCTGTTTGTGCAACATTTTGAGTCCTGAAAGTAAACAACAACCTAGTCTTAGTAATAAAATTTATAAATTTATAAATCAATATTTGTATAAATACCCAAGTTGTGTTTTGTTTACTGCTGAATATCAAAAACATAAGCTTTATATTTAGTCTGCAAGTTCGACCCAGATGCAAATTTTGAACCAGGTCTGCGAATTACTGTGATTAGTAATCTAATTCACATACTGTCAAATGTCAATAGCTACTCAATAGCCTCATTTTGTAAGACAAAAGATCAAATGCATCACTGTTGCTGATAAAAACGCTGATAAAGTAATCGATATGAAAGGACAAAAAATGTGTAATTATTATATCAATGTATACTTACACAGTAGCCTCACGTATCTTCATCATGTTTAATCTTCTATTCATTGTACCCTTTTTCACAAATCTCCCCCCAACTCGATCGCGATCAGTCATTTTCAACATGTTTCGACCGCTTGACAGACGATGTCAGATCTCTACGGCGCCATCTTTGTGTGTCCTGGTAAAATGAGGCACCTTTTTACAACCGGGCACATTTTATTTTTTTTCAAATTTCTTACAAAATACCTATATAATTGAACTGAAATTTTCAGATAAATTAAAATTTTATTATCTTATTCTTTTTTTATAAAAACAAAGAAAATGATATGCCTTTCATAAATTATAATTGTCCTTTGGCCCGGCCAGCATTTGCCACCTGATTTTACCAACATTCCTTCCCATTTTACCAGACTCCTTCGATTGAAGAGCTTCGATTGCGCAGAAAGATGCGCACAAAAAACTCCCGCAAACGTCTTTAACAGTAAATGAATCAGATATTGAGCAAAATTTTTTATAAAAACTCTGGTAACGCTCACACCTTCAATAAGGCTTATAACTTCGACGTCGCATTCCACGAAATGTGCCTTGTTGCCTGTAAGTCGCAGATTCGCGCCTGGTTGTGTCTCGAATAGACGATGACTGTCCTGTGTGTAGATTATCCCGCAAAAGTTCCAAAGCCTTAGTGTGTTCACTTTGTGCATTTTTGATTAATCTATCTAGTTCCCTTTTTGCGTCAGCACTGACCTTTGTTTTAGTTCCCACTTTTTGGAAAGTACTGCTCCTGACGTTGTTAATTTCCTTATTTTTCTTTTCAATGCGAGTTTCAAAGTGGTCTGTTAAATTTTTAAGTGTTCTCTGGCGTTCAAGTTTCATAGTATCCTTCCAGAATTTTGCAAAGTCTTCGTTGTCTTCTGGATTTGGTAAATTTAGTTGGCACTGGAATTTTAGAGAAAGCCAACTAGGAAATTACACAGATGTGACTCACATCCGAGAGGTCTTTAATGACAGGTTTACTGTGTAAATTTTATGGGAAGCACAAAGTAACCATTTGTCTCAGCAGTGTTTAATTTGGAAATAGATATATGTGACCAAATGAACTTCGTGAGTGATGGTAAGTCCCAATAAATTCAGAAATGCCGATCGCGTTAAAGGAAGGCGATACACGCTCAGATGCCGTTTGGGACATTATCCCGAATCATAAGTGCAAAAAGGCGATGGCATCCTAACATCCAGACATGTCTTAAACTTATTAGAATCCGACACTCTTAATGAAGCATTTGGTCAGTTGCTCATTTGTAAACTTTAATTAAGAGTGTTTCGGCAGTATTAATAGCACCAGGGATGGGGTTCGGCAGTATTAATAGCACCAGGGATGGGGTTAATTACATTGAAATGTAATTAATAAAATTACATTTACTTTACCTTTTTGGTCAATTAAATTACAATTACTCTTGTTTTAGACCATGTTATTAATTTAATTACAACTAGAAAACTGACCAGTCAACAAGGGCCCCGCCATGGGGTAGAATTAAAAGGGTTGAGCTTACGGAATGATTAAAAAATGTACGAAGAATAAGCAACAGCAACTGTATTCTAAAATTTTCAAGACAATTCCTGAATATTCAAAATCCTGAAAATAATATCCTTTTATTTACATTAGGCAGTAAAGAACAATTTAACATTGAATGTATATTTAAACAATTATGAAGCTTGTGTTATATAGAATGCCAGCCTTCAATGAATGCAAATATCATGAAGGCTTGACCTTAACTTCAAACAAACAGCATTTGCAGATAAAGGTTTTAATCTTTAAGATAAAGAAAAGCCTACTAAATTTTCTGCAACAGGCTAGATAATTAATCCCAAAGAATAGTTACAATAAGAACTTTTTCAGTATTAATGATAGAATGGGGTTTTTATACAACTACCTTAAAAATTAATTAACATAAAGTGAAAAAAGTAGATCAGAAAATCTTCTTTAATCTATTTCTTGTTTTTAAAATTCAATTAAATCATAACTATTAAACAAAAATAAATGATAAAAATTTCTATTTAAATCCACATTTCAGAGTGTTCATAGCATTCCAAATTGACTTAACTTCAAAACAAACTTCATTTGCAGACAGAGGTGGTAATTCATCTCAATGTGACAGATAAAGATAATGCTCTTGATTTTCTTCAGGAGGAAAGCTAATTAATCCCAAGGGACTCATAGCCAGCATTCAGTTTACAATGGGAACATCTTCAGCAGTTATCTCTTTTTGCCAATGCATTCTTATATAAAGTTATATAAGAGGAATCTACCCTACCACCCCAGCTCCAAACCAGGGGACATAGAGAACCAAACTTAGCATCAAAATATGTATTTCTGCCTACTGAACTACCATACCAAATTTGTACTTGATTGGGCAACCATAAAAAAAGTTGCCCATTCATTCTTATGCATAGTTAAGGAATCTACCCCACCACCCCAGCTTCAAACCAGAAGACATAGAGAACCAAACTTAGCATCAAAATATTTATTTCTGCCTACTGAACTACCATAATAAATTTGAACTTGATTGGGCAACCATAAAAAAAGTTATTAGAAAAAAAGAGAAATTTTCGACGGAAGAGTGACAGACAGACGGACGGACAGACAGAGTGATTACTATAGGGCACCCGCAAATCCTTGCAATCATTGCAAATCATAAAAACGGGCCATAATATGTACATGGTAGGGTTTTTTGTAAATTTCAGAACGCAAAAAATATTTTTACATGGTTGTTGACGGAAAAGTTCTGTGGGTTTGTCTTATTTCGCTTATTTCAGGAATGTGTGACGTCATAGTTGGGTTTTCCCGTACTCGAGAAATGTAAACATGACACGTTTTTCTCATGATCATGACTCGTTTAACTTTGCCCCGTGCAATATTGAGCTCAGCTTCACTAATCGATATTTTTACAGTTAATCAATACAATGACGACCTTGAACTTCGATGTAAATTTTCAAATATTGAATGATAGGATTTTTTGCAAATTAATTTTTTATGGTTTAAGTTGTCCTAAAAAAGTCGTAAATTTCCGTCTCCAGATGTGGTGTTACAAAAGAATCTTGCTTTTTCGAATTTTTAACCCTATTCTTAATCTAAAATATTTTAAAAGACACATTTCCGCTGGTATATTTTTTATCTATGGTGAAAAATTTCAATTATCGACCGAGTAATGGACCCAGAAACACGGAGAACAAAAACTCTGCTCAGACACTGTGGGGTATGGTATTTGTCACTCAAAATCTCAGAAATAAGTCTTGAAACCTATTGATATGTCTGCTTTATAGTATGTAGGACATACAAAATAAGATATATACAAAATATCAAATAAATTAAATAAAAAAAGAAAATTACACCTCTTACCCAGTTTACCCCAATGTGCATTTTCATCCATAGATTATGAAAAACACTAACGAAACAAATTCAATTTAATCATAGAAATATTTTCCTTACTTCCTCCTATTAAATGATGCCTGATATCTTTGATAAAGATTATTCCCTTGCCTTTCTGGTGACCTCGACCTGCTCGTAAATTGGTGCACAGAATCATTCGTTGTTGGTTGGTTAGTTTTACGCCTGACTGTTTGATCATTTGGTTGCGTACTGGTCTCTGATTCCTTTCAAAATGTCAGTCTGGGTCCGAATCTCTTGACGGATGTTTGGGGGGTCCTCTGTACATTAAGGTAGTCCGATCCTCAGGTTTATAAAATTAGAAGTTAAGTAATCAAAAATACTCATAAAAGTATCTCTGAATCCACATAGTTATGTAAATTTATCCACAGTTTTTCTTTACAGTTAATGCATATAGTTAATCATATTATATAGGGAAAATTGTCAAATCTTCTATATTTTTGCAGAAAAAGCGAATTGGAATATGAGCAATGCATTTTCTAATTGCAAATTGATTAAGGACAGATGATACAAACAAATTTTTTCTTTGAAAAAGATTAAATATCATGTCACAAGTTTAGATAAGTGGATGGTTCTTAGATTTTTTTCTCCGCAGAACTGGAATATGAAAAAGACATGGAAAATATTAGTAATATTTCAATGAAAACACAAATATAGACAAATCACATTCAGTAAAGGTTTACAGGCGAAAATAAATTTCAGAATATGTTATCATGGCGCTAAAAGTGTAATATAAACTTAAGAAAAATATACCGATCCAGGTGAATTTTATTAGGAAAAGCTAAATGGTTAAAATGAGCCTATGTGATATTGCCAATTTTTTGTAATTTCGATCTTCCTCTTAAAATTCACCTGGCTTGGTATATTTTTCTAAGGTTAATATCACACTTTTTAACACCAGGATAACATATTCTGAAATTTATTTTCACTTGTAAACCTTTACTGAATGTGATTTTTCTGTATTCGTTTTTTCATTGAAATATTACTAATATTTTCCAAATCTATTTCATTTTCCAGTTCTTCGGAGAAAAAATTCTAAGAACCATCCACTTTTATAAACTTGTGACATGGTATTTAATCTTTTTCAAAGAAAAAATTTGTTTGTATCATCTGTCCTTAACAAATATATTTTAGGCTAAAAAATGATAGGTATCCAGGCATTCAGAGAAATTGTCATGATTTTTATACTTATTTGGTATTTTTTGTCTTCTATTTCCATCATGTATTCTAAAATACATAGTGTAAAAGGCTTTTGTTATCATTGCAAAACATCACAAATCACTTCTCATTTCATATCATGCTAATAAGCACTGGTATTGAGGGCTGGATTCAAGAAAATCTTTTTTCTCTAAAACTGTATGAAGGGTACAAATGTCAACTTTTATAGGACCTTTTCTAAAACTTCCAAAGAGCTCGAATCTCATAAAGATAATAAGGAATAAAATGAAAATTGTTCCATGAAAAAATTAAATTTTTAAACTCATTTTGATGCATTTCAATTTAAATGTTAATTTTTGGAGTTATCTTTCCTGGCTGAGGATCGGATATCCTAAAACAGGTGTCCAACAACGTCATGAAGGAGACGGGTCTGTAACCTTGATGTGGTCTTTCTCTTAATCTTTCGAACTGTCTCTATATCCCTCGCGCGAACCACTGCTGCCCCTACTTCTCGATTTTCCTTTCTTATCCATAGTCTCCCTCGGTGCTTATCTTCCACGTACGGGACTGGTACTTCTAGAGCATTGTTAGATGGTGCAGAGATGACTGTTGCTTCCTCAACATTCTCATGGGGCAGGCAAATTGGTGTAGTTTGTTTGTTGGTGTGTTGTTTATCGTCCCTCGAATTTTTTGTTTACTAAATATGGAGAGCAGCAAATTTTGTCCTATATTCAGCACTCTGGGCCATTGAGCAGGGAGGGATCTTTATCGTGCCAGCACTTGCAGCGACACGGGAACTCGGTTTAAACGGTCTCATCCGAATGACCCCACGTCCCACAGTCAAATTGGCGTAGTAACCGTCTTCTGTGAATTGGCTCCCCCAAAAAAGAAATTTATGCGTCGACATCATCCAACTGCAACAAATCAGTAAAGTCTCATCATCACCTGGCTGTCTTCCTAGGCGTACAAGATTGTCTCTAACTGTAGTTCTCTTAGCTTGTCCTGTTAGACGGAGCAGTGGTAGGGAACTGAATGTAGTGTTATTACCGGCCGCCAGGAGGCGGTCGGTTATAAGATATGAAAGTTTTTAGTCGCTGTGCGTTTCTGCGGAGTTATAACAATTTGAATAAAAAATATTTAACATTCATGTAATAGAATATTAAGAAAGAGTTTCTTAATGTTAAACAAAAACGCACAATAATCATAAAATTAAAATTTTATAAATAATGGGTTAAATGTTTCATCCAATCCTGATTGACAAACTCCGACGTAACTGAAGTGCGGAGAAATAAGCACACATGTTGGGCATAGTCTAAAGCAAGGACCGCGTTATATACATGTCTAAACAAATTTTACTTTCTCTACTCCAACAGGATTTGTTGTATATATAATTTAAAATGACGTGTAAATATAAATATACAATGTACTTTTAATACGGAAAATTTTCAAAAATACGACTTAATCTTAATTTATTATCAGACAGAATATTAGGAGATTGTCTCCAACAGACAAGGATAAAGCGCGTTTTACAATATACCAAGCCTTTTCCCGCCACATCTCACACCAAAACAAACAAGAGGCCCATGGGCCTTATAGGTCACCTGAGCATTATGCAACAACTTTCCAGTGATTGAATTTGATTCATGTTTTAAGCAAGATGCTATGGCATTCACAATTTTGAAAGAGGCACCATTGATCATCATAACAATACACTTAGCAGTTGCTTAGTTTGTTTACTTAATACCCATACGCAGGGTAAGGGAACACAAAATGCATTTCAACTAATCAGTAATATTCAGCAATAATCAGTAGTGCCCCTACCATACATGAACCCCTGACCCTTAGGCCTTGATATTTCATTAATACCAAAGAGCAGATTTCAAACCATTCATTCATTTTCAGTATATAAGTACAACCCCCCCC